>QXTE01000653.1:131635-152366 GCA_003942145.1 Platysternon megacephalum | reverse complement strand
CCCCCCCCCCCCGACGCCCTACCCCATCACCACCTTCCCTTGACTGCTTTGTATAAACAGCCCCGGTGGTGCCCCACCCCAGAGGCGGCTGCATCCCAGAGCCGGGCAAGGGGTCCCCTGGGTACGTGGTGTTAATCTGGGGGCTGTTCGGCGGCTCTTTGTTTGTTTGTGTCGGTGTTTTTGAACNCCAGAGGTGGCTGCATCCCAGCGCTGGGCGAGGGGTCCCTGTATAACCCACCCCCGGGCCCCACCCCAGAGGTGGCTGCATCCCAGCGCCGGGCGAGGGGTCCCTGTATAACCCACCCCCGGGCCCCACCCCAGAGGTGGCTGCATCCCAGCGCCGGGCGAGGGGTCCCTGGGTACGTGGTGTCAATCTGGGGGCTGTTCGGTGGCTCTTTGTTTGTTTGTGTCGGTGTTTTTGAAGCTGACAGTGACCCACGCGGGGCCGGGAAGCGGCCGCACGGGACCCCGGGGCTTTGCCAAGACACAGGGGGTGTTGAGACACCCCCGGGCATGGGGCGATTCCGGCTCCCTGCTTGCATCAGCCCTCATTGGGAAAGGGGCCATTAAGCAACGCACCAGCGACGCGGCCTCCGTCAGCCCAGCAATAAACAACAACCCAGGGCGCTGGCGGGGGGGGGGCGCGCGTGGCTTTATATGGCCGGGGGGGGCAGCGTGGGTTCGTGCTCGGCCTGTGCATGTCGCTGTGCGTTCGTGTCACTCGTGTTGTGTAGCAGTAGTCGAAAAGCGGGGTGACCATGTGCCAGACGCCCCAGGGACCCCCTGACTGAGATCCAGGCCCGTCACACCGGACGCTGCTCAGACCCCAGCTGAGATCAGGGCCCCGTCGCGTCGGACGCTGCTCAGACACAGGATCTCCAAGGATCATTCTGCCCATTTGACAGATGGCAAAACTGAGCCCTGCAGCAGGGCAGTGATGAGCTCCCAGCAGCGGAGCTGGGGTGAGAACCCAGGTGTCCTGCAGCCCAGCCTGCCTTGCGAAAACCACCTCCTGTCACATGCTTTCGGTCAGCCGGCCTCAGGAAAACCCCATCCTGTTACATTTCCTCCGATCTCCCTCACCTCACTTTCCGTCTGGTCACCCTGTCTCGGTCCCTGCGAGAGCCACAGCAGAGGTGTGAGACCCCTCCCTGGTTAACACCGACGCCTTATTCCCAGGGTGAATTTATCCAGCTTCAACCCCCAGCTGCTGGCTCATGTCCCCCCTTCCTCTGCTCAGCTGACCAGCCCCGAGCAAATCTGCTCCCCGCGTAGGGACGGACAGACGGGGATCACGGCAGCTCCTGGCGTCGCTCACTCTGCGGCAGGGCTTCGAACCCTTGAATCGTCCTCGGGGCTCTGCTCTGAGCAGTGTTTTCCCCAGGAATTGAAACTGGGGGGTGTTTGAATATCTGGGGGGGTGAGACCGTGAGGGCGAAGGGGGGCTGTATGGCACCATCATAAAAACTGAAAAATGTTTCACGACCATTTTATTAACTATAACTCATGTTTTAAAATCCTCCCAAAAATTAGAGTTGGGTAAATTAAATGTGGCACCCAGAACTGGACACAATACTCCAGTTGAGGCCTAATCAGCGTGGAGCAGAGCGGAAGAATGACTTCTCGTGTCTTGCTCACAAGACTCCTGCTAATACAGCCCAGAATGATGTTCACTTTTTTTGCAACAGCGTCACACTATTGACTCATTTAGCTTGTGATCCACTATAACCCCCAGATCCCTTTCTGCCGGACTCCTTCCTAGGCAGTCATTTCCCGTTCTGTGTGTGTGCATCTGATTGTTCCTTCCGAAGTGGAGCACTTTGCATTTGTCTTGATTGAATTTCATCCTATTTCCTTCAGACCATTTCTCCAGTTTGTTCAGATCATTTTGGCTTTTAATCCTGTCCTCCCAAGCCCTTGCAACCCCTCCCAGCTTGGTATCGTCCACAAACTCTATCAATGTATCTCTGTGCCATGATCTAAATCACTGACGAAGATATTGAACAGAACCGGACCCAGAACCGATCCCTGCGGGACCCCACTCGTTATGCCCTTCCAGCATGACTGTGAATCACTGATAACTACTCTCTGGGAACGGTTTTCCCACCACTTTTGCACCCACCTTGTAGTAGCCCTATNCTGTTATTGTCTTTCCCCCCTCACTGAGTAATGGGCCTACCCTGTCCTTGGTCTTCCTCTTGCTTCTAATGTATTTGTACAATGTTTTCTTGTTACCCTTTATGTCTCTAGCTAGTTTGATCTCATTTTGAGCCTTGGCCTTTCTAATTTTGTCCCTACAGACTTGTGTTATTTGTTCATATTCATCCGTTGTACTTTGACCTAATTTCCACTTTTTGTAGGACTTTTTTCAGTTTCAGATCATTGACGATCTCCTGGGTAAGCCAGGGTGGTCTCTTGCCATCCTTCCTGTCTTTCCTACGCAGTGGGATACGCTCTTGTGCCCTTAATAACGTCTCTTTGAAAAACTGCCAACTGTCTTCAATTGCTTTTCCCCTTAGACTTGCTTCCCATGGGATCTGACCTACCGACTCCCTGAGTTTGCTAACGTCTGCCGCCTTGAATCGCCCTTTGACTGCGTTATCATTGTGTGTGCTACTCCCACGGGGGCTGTCGATACTGGGCACCCACTCCAGGCCCTTCCCAGGGGCCTGACGGACCCACTCCATCCAGGAGCTGGTGAACATGAACCCGGAGGCTTTGCAGAGGCTTTTTCACATCCCCTCCGGACTCCAGCAACCCCTGGGACCGGGCACCTGGGAATAAAGACGCATTACGGGGAACATTCGTATCACGGGCATTGGCATAATAATCCCTGGCTTCCACGACCCATGGAAAGGGAGAAAATCCCTTCCCGAGCTGCTGCAGTGAGGACGAGATGTAACCAAAGACTCGTTGTCGCTGGTGTTGGTGGGGAAAGTTCTCAGGGGACTGGCTGGTAACTGCACCGACCCAGGGGCTGCGGATTGTCTCTCCGGGGGCAGCCTGGGCAGAGAGAGGGACAGATTTAAACAGGACACTCTGACCGCCGTTGGCACATTCCCCCTCTTTAGAAGAGACACCCCATATTTCCTAGCGCAAACTCAGGTTCTTTGAGAGAGGCGCTGGGATCACCCTTCTCACAGCAGGCTCCTCGCAAGATCACGTTTGCGATTCCTCCCTGAATTTATGCAGGTCAAAATCACGTCTTCTTTAGCCCCTTCCCTGACTCCCAAACTCAGCCCTAACCCTAAGAGAAACTCGAACCCTGACCTGAGCACTTCTCTCAACCGTAACATTGAATGTGGACCTTAAACCTCAACTGAGCTGTAACCCTAAACGTAAATTCGAACCCTGACTTCAAATATTAGCCCTAACCCATCATTTATAGCCTGACTGACCCTGCCCCGACCGGGGCCCGCCAGCGTCACCTCCGGGTCAGCTCCAGAGGGAAAATCCCCTCCCTGCTCCGCCTCAAGACCCTCATTTCTCCAGCCCAGGACGGCGTTAGCCCGTCTGGCGCCAGCGTCGCGCAAGGGGCCTAGGTTTGGCTGATTCTCCCCCGTCGCTGCTCCCCAGCCCCCTGCTGTGTGTCTGGCCCATGCCCCTCGCTCCGGTCGGTGACGTGCGGCTGTATTCAAAGGCCCAGCGTTTGCTCGTGCCCAGTTACCCACTGCCCCGGCGGGTTTCCCGCGCCCGCAGCCCGTGCAGCTCTGGGCCTTTCTCAAAGCCAGCAGCAGACACACTAGTTATTTCACCTGGGAAATTGCAAAGGCATTTTTGGCCTGTTCAGAGTTTCCCCCGAGCTCGCCCGTCGCCGGTTTTCCCTGAGACCGGCCCGCGCCGAAGCCAAACGGCTCCTCGTGCACGGCAGGTTCGATCCGGACACAAACGAGCCGTTTCCCGGAGAAACCGATCGTCGAGCTGACACCAGCTTGGGTGTGTGTGTCAGTCGCTGCTGTGCTCCCGGGTTCAGCGTGTCACCCAGCCAGGCGGTTGTGGTGTGAGTGTGTGTGCAGCGCACACCGGTCAGGCTGGGTGTATTCTACCTACAGGCGTCAGGCTGAGTTTGGGGGTGTGTGTCGGTCGCTGCTGTGCTCCCGGGTTCAGCACGTCACCCAGCCAGGCGGTTGTGGTGTGAGTGTGTGTGCAGCGCACACCGGTCAGGCTGGGTGTATTGTACCTACAGGCGTCAGGCTGAGTTTGGGTGTGTGTCTCGGTCGCTGCTGTGCTCCCGGGTTCAGTGTGTCACCCAGCCAGGCGGTTGTGGTGTGAGTGTGTGTGCAGCGCCCACCGGTCAGGCTGGGTGTATTCTACCTACAGGCGTCAGGCTGAGTTTGGGTGTGTGTGTCGGTCGCTGCTGCGCTCCCGGGTTCAGTGTGTCACCCAGCCAGGTGGTTGTGGTGTGAGTGTGTGTGCAGCGCACACTGGTCAGGCTGGGTGTATTGTACCTACAGGCGTCAGGCTGAGTTTGGGTGTGTGCCTCAGTGAGGCTGTCCATGCATGCGGTAGTGAGTGCCTGTGTTTGCGTGTCCATGTGTGTGAGGGGGGGATTCCTGTGTAGGTCTCACCCCCACTGCCCCCCTTCCCTCAGGCCCGGATTCCTCCCTGTCCAGCGCCCACACGCGGTCCCGTCGAACCCCCCTCACAACCCCCCCACACAGAGCAGGGCTCCAGCAGGGGGCAGCCCCCCGGGCAGATCCCGAGCCGAACCCCCAACCTCTGTAGCCTGACCCAAAGTTGGGTTCTTGTCCCAAGATCAGGCCCAGTAAGATTATTGTAAAATTATCATATAATTTGGGAACCCCGATGTGCACAGGTGCAACACTCACACCATAGGAACTCTTTATATATAGAGACAAATAAATGATTTATTAAGACATTAGCAAACTTAAAACTTAATACACACACTTAAACTCAACAAGGCAGATAACACAGAAAGGACATTTGGACGTCCATCCTTACACCCTGGAATGTTAACCATGATCTTGCTCCTCACCGTCATCGTCCTCATCTTCCCCGGGGGCCGTCATTCCGGCCCCTGCCACGGTCTACATCTCTCCAGCCTGTCTGCTGCCGCTGGGATGTTACTCATCTAGTAGGTTACGCTGACGCTGCCATGACCAATGCATATTCAGTCGGGGTCCTTAGTTGTATTTCCGCCCCTTAAGGTGTCCGTTTTCTATAGGTTAGTCTATGTCGGATTTCAGAGTAATAGCCGTGTTAGTCTGTATCCGCAAAAAGGAACAGGAGTACTTGTGGCACCTTAGAGACTAACAAATTTATTGTAGCATAAGCTTTCATGGGCTACAGCCCACTTCATCAGATGCATGCAGTGGAAAATACAGAAGGAAGATATATATATACACACATGAAACAATGGATCTTACCATACACATTATAAGGAGAGTGATCAGTTGTCAGCTATGTCGGATGTTACCCTATTAACATACACGTCAATTTGCTGTCATGGCACCTTTGCGGTCGGCGGTTCTGTCCGGAACTTTCCGGACGCTGGCGTCAGCCATGTTCTGTGGGTGGCCGATGTCGGTATTCTGGACGAAATCCCCGCTCTGGCGGGACACTTCCGGTTCCCTAGAACTTACGAGTTACTTACGTTTCTCTATAGCAAAGGTTATAGGCCTCAAGCCTCACACTATCTACTAAAGCCAAATCTTACGGGCGAGAAGCCGGTAGGTTCCTGCATTGCTACGAAATACAGTCCAGCCGGCTAACAAAGCAATGAATATAATACAGGTAAACTGGCCACTGGGCCACACCTCCCCCCGGGCGTGAGGGGCGGGGACTGGGAGGGCGAGGAGAACGGGGAGCAAATTGGGCATGGGGGGTGTCTCGGGGGCACCCCGGCTGCCCCCACCTCCAGGGCCTGGGTCCCCCCCCCCCCGTCTCCAGCCAGGGGCCGTTGTGGTACCAGTTGCCCAATGGGGTCATTGCGCCAGAGCTGCAGAAGTGGCTGCGTGGTGCAATCCGGCGCGGTGGGGGGTGGAGCGGGGGTATAAATTAGAGGCTTCCCCCCCACCCATAAGTGGCTGAGCCTCGCCCCCTCGCACACAGCTGCACGGATCCCAGCGGGGTTGCATCTCTCTGGCAGCCGGGCTCTCGGGGGCCATGGGGGGCCCTGGGGCGGGACACGGGGCGCCGGCGACACTGCTGGTAATCCTGGCTTCTGCTCTGCTGATCCCAGGTACCAACAGCCTGGGCTCCCTGGGAGGGGAGTGGGGGCTGGTGGTTAGAGCGGGGGGCTGGGTTCTCTGGGCAGGGGGAGGGGTCTGGTGGTTAGAGCCGGGGGGCCTGGGAGCTGGATTCCTGGGTTCTCTCCCCGGCCCTCGGAGGGCAGCGGGTTCTGGTGGTTGGGGGGGGGGGGCTGTTGGGGGGCTGTGAGCCAGGACTCCTGGGTTCTTTCCCTGGCTCTGGGAGAGGAGTGGGGTCTAGTGGATTAAAGCTGGGGCAGCCTGAGAGCCAGGACTCCTGGGTTCTCTCCCCTGCTCTGGGAGGGCAGCGGGGTCTAGTGGTTGGGGGGGGAGGCTGTGAGCCAGGACTCCTGGGTTCTCTGGGAAGAGAGTGGGGTCTGGTGGTTAGAGCGGGGGGCCTGGGAGCTGGATTCCTGGGTTCTCTCCCCGGCCCTCGGAGGGCAGCGGGTTCTGGTGGTTGCGGGGTGGGGGTGGGGGCTGGGAGCCAGGACTCCTGGGTTCTTTCCCTGGCTCTGGGAGGAGAGGGGAGGGGGAGCCTAGTGGATAGAATGGGGGGGGGGTCAGGAGCCAGGACTCCTGGGTTCTCTGGGAAGAGAGCGGGGTCTGGTGGTTAGAGCCGGGGGGGAGGAGGCTGGGAGCCAGGACTCCTGGGTTCTCTCCCTGGCTCTGGGAAGGGAAGGGAGGGGGGGGCTAGTGGATACAGCAGGAGGGGGCTGGGAGCCAGGACTCCCCCTGCCTAGCCCCTAGTGGGCACAACCTGCGGTATTGTTGTTTCGCTGGCTCAGGCACCGCCTCTGTTGTGAGTGCACACGCAGCATTCTAGACACACACCACTGCTCGCCCACCCCAACCACTACCACACAGAGGGACCCACAAACCATCACGTGCACACAGCCCCACCACGGCACGCCGAGACACACAATCTGACACACACAGCAGGGCCTGTCCCCTCCAGCAGGGGGCAGCAGGGACACACACACACACACCCACACACACACCATGTCTGTCTCCCCGCAGAGGCCGGCTCCCTGCGCTGTCACAGCCACAGCTCCGTCCTGCTCCGCGACCGGGGGGGTAAACGCCTCGGCAGCGTCGTCACCCCCAATGGCACCGAGTCCTGCGCCCCGGCCCACAGCGCCTGCATGGAGGCTGCCGTCACCCTCAGCACAGGTAACACCCCCGCGGCACAGGGAGGCCAGATACCGGGCTCGATGGGCCCAGGGGGCTGAACCCAGGGGGCAGGGAGGAGGCAGGATACCGGGGTAGATGGGCCCATGGGGCTGATCCAGGGGGCAGGGAGTGGGCGGGATACTGGAGTAGATGGGCCCATGGGGCTGATCCAGGGGGCAGGGAGGTGGCAGGATACCAGGGCAGATGGGCCCGTGGGGCTGATCCAGGGGGCAGGGAGGGGGCGGGATACCAGGGTAGATGGGCCCATGGGGCGGATCCAGGGGGCAGGGAGTGGGGCACAAGGCCTGTCCCCTCTAGGGTGCGCCGGCTCCCATCTGGCCCCAGGGCAGGTGACTTGCTGGCTCAGGGGGGTGTGAAATGGGGCAGGGGCCTCTCCCCTCTGGGGGGCGCTGGCCCCCATCTGGCCCCAGGGCAGGGTCTGGCTGGCTCAGGGGGTGGGGAATGGGGCAGGGGCCTCTCCCCTCTAGGGGGCGGTGGCCCCCATCTGGCCCCAGGGCAGGGGACTGGGTGGCTCAGGGGGTGGGGGATTGGGCATGGGCCTGTCCCCTCTAGGGGGCGCTGGCTCCCATCTGGCCCCAGGGCAGGGGACTGGCTGGGTCAGGGGGGCAGGGAATGGGGCACAAGGCCTGTCCCCTCTAGGGGGCGCCGGCTCCCATCCGGCCCCAGGGCAGGGGACTGGCTGGCTCAGGGGGGTGGGAAATGGGGCAGGGGCCTGTCCCCTCTAGTTGGCGCCGGTTCTGATCCGTCTCGTTGCAGCTCCGGCCCCCGACGGCCCCACCCAGTGCTACGCCGGCCTGAGCCTCGGCCCCCAACCCCACACTCTGGAGCGGGTGACGTGCGACGGGGACGACGCCCGCTGTTACCACGGCAACGTCACCCTCACAGCAGGTGGGTGGGGAGCCCTGGGGTGACGCTGGGCTTTATACGCCAGCAACACTGGCTCCCCCTGCTGTCCTTGGGGTGCACTGCACACACCCACACACCCCGCCAGTGACCAGCACGGCACTACTGGGTCAGGGCGCTGCCTCTGGCCCCCAATGCGCCCCCGTACCCGCCCCATTGCATTCTGGGCAGGTTGGCACCACCACTGCCTCCTTGCCATGGAGGTCTCACCGGCTGCCCCATTGCATTCTGGGCAGGTTGGCCCAATGCTTCTCTCCCATGGTACCCAACGGCTGCCCCATTGCACTCCCCATGACACCCCCATGACACCCAATGGTCACCCCACTGCACTCTGGGAAGGTTGCCATGACAACCACCCCTTTGCCATGGACCTGTCAATGGCTGCCCCCATTGCATTCTGGGAAGGTTGGCCGGATGCGTCTCTACCATGGTACCCAACGGCTGCCCCATGGCATTCTGGGAAGGTTGGCACGACACCCGTTGCCCATGGCACAGAATGGCTGCCACATTGCACCCTGGGAAGGTTGGCGTCCCTCTCACACACACACCCCTTGTGCCCCCAGGGAAGCTCGCGGTGCCCATCTTCGTGTGGAGCTGCCAGGCCCCGTCCTGCGCCGTGCCGCCCAGCCGCCACGTCGGCCCCCTGCAGCTCAGCCAGGCCGGCGCCTGCTGCGCCGGCAGCTACTGCAACGGGCAGAGGGCCCTGGCACAGGTCTCCGGCCACGTGGGCGACGACCCCCTCGCCAACACCACAGCCAGGAAAGACCACAAACACCCCGGGCGCAGCAACGGCACAGCGCCCACGGAGCTGCCCTACCCAGACGACCACACGGAGACAGACTATCCAGACCCAGACGACACCAGCTACTACGACCGCACGGAGCCACCCGCCCCCGGCCACAAGGGGGACCTGCCCCACAGCACCCGCCCCCGCGCCCGCCCCACCGAGCCCGGCAAGAAAAACGGCTACCCCAAAGCCACCGTCCGCCCCGGCCACAAGCACCCCAACCCCGGGTCCCACCGCTCCCAGGCGCCCGGCCTACGCCTCTGCCCCCTGCTGGTGGTGCTGGGGATAGCCCGCCTGGGGCTGTGAGGGGGGCTGGGGGCCCGGATGCCTGGGTCCTATCCCCAGCTCTGGGAGGGGAGTGGGGTCTAGTGGGTTGGAGCAGGGGGGCTGGGGAGCCAAGATTCCTGGGTTCTCGCCCCAGCTCTTAGTAGCTATGAGGAAGTCACTCTCCCCGCCACACACACATATTGCATGCCTCAGTTTCCCCACATTTAAAGGGAGGGCTCCCAGAGATTGGGGGGGGGGGTCGCTCCCCATTTCCCTGCATTGCTGCTGATGATTTCAGTCCCCATTAACCCTTTGTGGGCCCCCTGCCCTGCGCTCCTTTCCCACCCCTCCCACCCCCCACCCCCCGGCCTCTGTCTTTAATAAAGTCTCTGACTCACAAACCCTTGCATTGCCCGGCTGGTCTCTTTCTGGTGGCGGGGGTGGGGGGGAGGGTGACAGGAATCCTGGGACGTGTCATGTGGTTCCGCTTGGTTCTGTAGCCCCCCGGCTCTATGCCGCTTAGATCCACCCCTTGGGGGCACCCTACAGACTCTTGCCCTTGGCCCGCGTCCCCCATCGGAGGGGATATGCCAGCCCCTCGCCGGCACAGATGGGACCCACCCCCACCCCACCCCATCGCAGTATAGAGGGGAGGGAGCGAATTGGGGTTCCTCCCCCCACACACACCCCGTTCATTAGTATGGTGAGAAAAAAGGCAAGGGCCCTTTAAATGTAGAGGAGAACTGAAAAATGGACCCAGGCATCCGGGTGGAACTCCAAAATAGACAATTCTATTCTGACCCCCCTTCCCCCGGCTTCTTCGTTACACAGCTGCCCCCGCCCCAGAGGTGGCTGCATCTCAGCGCCGGGCAAGGGGTCCCTATGTAAACAGCCCCCGCGCCCCACCCCAGAGACAGCTGCATCCCAGTGCCAGGCGAGGGGCTCCCTGTATAACCAGGCCCCCCGAGGGATGATTTCCCACAAGCTGCCGACAGCAGGTTCTGCCAGCCCCAGCCTGGCTGAGAGTCAGAAGCCAGCCGGAGGGGAGGGGGGNGGGGGGGGGGGGGGGGGGGGGGGGGGGGGGGGGGGGGGGGGGGGGGGGGGGGGGTGTCATTCGCAGGAAGCAGCCGCTCCTTGTCAGTCTGGCCGTCCTACCCTGTTGCTCACACGCAGTTTGCGACCACAGAGCGGGGCTTCGGGATCCCCCGACGCAGCCGAGACCCTCCTCTGGACCCCAGCACAGGCCAAGTCACCATGACCCACGGCAGACCCAGGGCGTGGGAACTGGCACCGCCCTATCGCCTGGCATCGGCTCTCCTGATACAGGGTACTGGGGTGGCTTAACAGAGCCCAAAAGCAAGGGGGGCTGGGAGCCAGGACTCCTGGGTTCTCTCCCCAGCTCTGAGAGGGGAGTGGGGTCTAGTGGTTTGAGCAGGGGGGGCTGGGAGCCAGGACTCCTGGGTTCTATCCCAGCTCTGAGAGGGGAGTGGGGTCTAGTGGTTTGAGATGGGGGGGCTGGGAGCCAGGATTCCTGGGTTCTCTCCCCCACTCTGAGAGGGGAGCGGGGGCTGGTGGTTAGAGCAGGGGGGGCTGGGAGCCAGGACTCCTGGGTTCTCTCCCCGGCTCGGGGAGGGGAGGGGAGTCTAGTGGTTAGAGCANCGGGGGCTGGTGGTTAGAGCAGGGGGGGCTGGGAGCCAGGACTCCTGGGTTCTCTCCTCGGGGAGGGGAGGGGAGTCTAGTGGTTAGAGCAGGGGGGGGGCAGTGAGCCAGGACTCCTGGGTTCTCTCCCCAGCTCTGAGAGGGGAGGGGAGTCTAGTGGTTAGAGCAGGGGGGGCAGTGAACCAGGACTCCTGGGTTCTCTCCCTTGCCTGTGCCCTCCTTGTACGGTGGACGATCCCAGCAGGGCAGGTGCCTGGGGCTCTCAGCCGGGAGCCGTGGCGGCCCCAGACGCTCTGTGCTTTTCTGGCACAATCCGGCGGTGAGCGGAGGGATGGGCCCACCCGGCCCGGGGCTGATGAACAGACCTTGGACCCCAATAACCTTGCGCCCGGCCCCCTCCTGGGCACTTCGCAACAGCCAGACACCCGGGGGAACCTGGGACACAGGCCAGCCCCAGCAGCTTCCTCCTTCTCCTCTGCTGTCATAAATCCGCCCTATGTCCACGGGCCCCACCTCGATGGGCTAAAGGGCCCCCTTCCCCTCCTGCCGGCGACACTCTGTCACTGTGCGGTTGGTCCCCGGCTGCCCCGCCCCAGAGGTGGCTGCATCTCAGCGCCAGCCGAGCCGTCCCCATGCGGCATTATGTGTGGCTGTTCCCCAGATGCCCCACCCCAGAGGTGGCTGCATCTCAGCGCCAGGTGAAACATCCCAGTGTTATGTTTCCAACCCAGAAGCTATCTGCTTTACTCCTGTAGCCGTTCCCTCCCCTGCTGGGGCCCAGCAGAGGGGACATGGCGGGAGAATCACTCAAAGAACGGGGTGTCTGCGGGGTGCCACCCAGGGCCAGGCCTCTGGCTCTTTAAGAAGGGTGAGGAGCGGTTGCCTGGCACCCCACGTTCTCTTAGCAACGGGATGCTGACACCCTGGCTCCCTGGGCAAGCTGGGATGGAGCTTGAGGCTCTAGGGGCCGGACGGGGGCTGTCCCGTGCGCCAGCCCCGGCAGCTCATGCTAAGGAGGGCTGGGCTGGGTCATGGCTCAGATGGCAGGGGGCAGGGCTCAGCAGGGAGTGGAGGCCAGTGGTTAGAGCGAGGGCAGGAGGGGTGCCTGGGAGCCAGGACTCCTGGGTTCTACCTCCACTACTGGGAGGGGAGTGGGGTCTAGTGGCTAGAGCAGGGAGGGCTGGGAGCCAGGACTCCTGGATTCGAGCCCCAGTTCTGGGAGGGGAGTGGTTTGGGGGCTGGGAGCCATTGAAGAGAAGGGGCACTGCTTCCCCGGGGTGCCCCACGTCATCTCCAGCACCTAGCCCTCCCCCCCCCCTCCGTGCTGCGGGCACTGGCCACTCGCGGACTGTGACGGGGAGCCTGGATGCCCATGGGCTGATCCAGGGGGCAGGGAGGGGGCAGGATACCAGGGTAGATGGGCCCATGGGGCTGATCCAGGGGGCAGAGAGGGGGCAGGATACCAGGGTAGATGGGCTTGTGACACCCTACATTCACCACTGTCACACAAGGATGATATGTCTTGTACCAAGGCTGCTTTGTGAGGTCTCATTCTAAAACTCTTGTTCTGTTGCACGTTCATCTCCCGGTAAGTTGTGCGCACTCGCATCGTGCGGGGAGGTACGAAGTTTGGCTCCCCGTGTGTTACTGAAACACGTGGTGAGGGTGGGAACACCTAGGAGCAGCCTGTCAGGTACAACAGTAAACAGGCCACACACTGTTATTGAGGAAATACACACACGCACAAGGACTACACCCAGGTTGTGTTTTTGTTTATTTGCTACGTCATCTGCGTTGATCTGTTTGCAGTCCCGTATAATCACTTCAAATCGATCGTTTGTAGTTAATCCACATGTTTCATCTTAACCGGAGGGGTTTGGAGTGAAGTGTCTGGGAAAAGCTCAGGCTTGTTGCCCCACATCGAGGGGGGAGTCGATTCATGAACGAGCTGGCAGCGTACAGATCCCTGTGCGGCGCCAGACGGCCCCGTTCCGGGTTTATACCCCAGCAGGGGTGCCAGGGGGGCAGCTGGGAGATTGGCTGGCGTTTGCGTGGCTTCGGTAAAGCACTCAGGTAACCCAGTTGGGTGTGTGGCGCCACCTGCTGTCGTGTTGGGTGATAACAGGGCCTGGAGAAGCTGCCTGAGCCAGCCCCCCTGAATAATCAAGGGGCCACAGTAGTTTCAACAGCTCCCAGACGGCACCCCGCAGGGTCCAACCCGTCCCAGGGCCCGTGGGGCCGATCCGGGGGCAAGGAGGAGGCGGGACTCTGAGGTAGATGGGCCCGTGGGGCTGATCCGGGGCGTCCGTGCCTCAGCTCGCACTGAATACCCTCGGCCTGGCCGGATGGGGCGGCTCTGGGGTCTCCGGCTCAGCCATTGTTTACAAAGAGATCCCCAGTCCCCACATGAAGCGCGATCGGGCCGGGGAGTTTGGGCGGGGGGGGGAGTCGCCAGCCATGCAGGGGCCCCGTGACCACACCTAGCGGGGACAGCGTCTCCCCTGCTCCAGAGTGACGGGTATTAAAGAGCCCTGGGCAGCATCTCCATCACTTCATGGGGGCTGCGATGCATCGGGGGGCAAAGGGCAGGATTCTCTGGGGTGCCTGCAAGGAGCTGGGCACAGTGGGAACTGGGGGGACTGGGATACTGGGCCGCGGCTGGCTCGACGGATGCACCCAGGACTGGGAGGGGTCCTCTATAGGGGGCGTCTCCATCCCCTGCCCTGATCCCAGAGTAGGCCCAGCCCCCCCAGCAGCAGCGCGGGCAGGGACAGCCCAGGCCGGGGGCTGGCATTGGTGGGGCGGTCCCAGGTGGGGGCTGTGCGCGAGGGGCGGGGGCTGGCCGTGGGCGCCGGCTCCGGCGCGTGGTTGCACAGGGGCTGAGCACAGCAGGACGTCCTCTCGAGCTGGATATTCAGCCAAGGGTTGCTCGGCGTGATCGACGCGCAGCCCACTGCCTGGCAGGAGCGGAGATAGATGGGGACCACAAAGCCGCCTGGGAACCCCAGAGAGAGAGGGTCAGACGGCCGTCTGTCTGTCCCTCACTGCACGCACCCCGCCGGCCATGCATACAGCCCTCCAGCCAGCCATCCCTGTACACATCTATATCCATCCATCTATCCATCCACTCCACCACCCATCCGTCCAACCCCCCATCCATCCATCCATCCATCCACTCCACCACCCATCCGTCCGTCCAACCATCCATCCATCCATCCATCCATCCATCCACTCCACCACCCATCCGTCCGTCCAACCATCCATCCATCCATTCCACCACCCATCCGTCCATCCATTCACTCCCCCATCCATCCATCCATCCATCCACTCCACCACCCATCCGTCCGTCCAACCATCCATCCATCCATCCATCCATCCATCCACTCCACCACCCATCCGTCCGTCCAACCATCCATCCATCCATTCCACCACCCATCCGTCCATCCATTCACTCCCCCATCCATCCATCCATCCATCCATCCATCCATCCATCCGTCCAACCATCCATCCATCCATCCATCCGTCCGTCCGTCCGTCCGTCCGTCCGTCCGTCCATCCATCCATCCACTCCACCGTCCATCCATCCAGTCCCTTCACCCACACACATCTCTCCATCCAGCCATCCCCATCACCACTGGACATTCCCCAGCCAGCCATCTAGCCAGGCCCCCCACCCCACCCCCATGTGCACCCCCGCCAGCCCTCCCTAGGCCTAGACACACCCAACCAGCCATTGGGACGCCTCTTGCTCCAGTCAGCCCTCTCCCCAGTGCCAGGGACAGTGCCCTGCAGCCGCACTTCTGGGGCTGCCCCCGATGGAAGTGGCCTGACTCCTCCAGCTCCCCCCACCAAGCCAGCCAGTCCCCGGCCTGCAGCCGGATCAGGGCCGGTGCCCCCTAAAGGGGAAAGGCCCCATGTCCCATTCCCTGATCCTACTGCGCTGGGAACCCAAGAGTCCTGGCTGCCCCCCGCCCGGCAGCTCCGAGACCGGCCCCTCCCTACCGATGGTGGCCGTGCCCGTCGCGTCGTAGCACAGCGGGCTGTTGTCATGGCACTGGCTCTGCTGGGCACGGCGCAGGGAGCAGCTCTCCGGCGTGGTCCCGATGCAGGTGTAGCACAGGAGGCTGGTGGAGGTGTTGTCTGGGGGCGCTGCAGGAGGGGAAAGGGGTGAGGAACCAGCCCCCCTGACCTAGACAGAGTGGGGGGGACGGCGGGACGAGGGGAGATGCAGAAACCCAAGCTCATCAGACACCCCTTGGCGGGGGTGGGGTCCCAAAGGCGGGGGAGAAACCCATTAGGACCTGAGCTGAGACCCAGAAAATCAGTTCACACAGAGCACCCCAAATAGCTGTGGATGGGATCGGGGCTGGCGCCCCCTGGAGGGGAAATACCCCATTCCCCGCCCCCTGAGCCAGCCAGTCCCCGCCCTGGGCCGGATGGGACCCGGCGCCCCCTAGAGGGGACAGGCCCCTGCCCCATTCCCCGCCCCCTGAGCCAGCCAGTCCCCGCCCTGGGCCGGATGGGACCCGGCGCCCCCCGGAGGATGAGGCTGGTACCTGTGGGAAAGGCCGGGATGTTGCTATTGTCCCGGTACCGGTGGTTACAGAGGCTGGCGTTGCAGAAGCGGATGTGATAGTAGTTGGGGAGATACGGCCCGTCGCTAAAGCCGGAGAGGTCCTGATCCTGCGCCGTGTGGCAGCCCTTCTTCATCACAACCAGCATCCGCTGGCCCCCTGGGGAGACGGGACCCCCCGCGGGAGAGTGAAGGGGGTAGCAGGGAGTTCCACAGGCCCACACTGGCTCAGCCCCACAGGCCCAGCCACCCTGATATCCTGCCCTCTCCCGCCCCCCTCCGCAGGATCAGCCCCACAGGCCCAGCCACCCTGATATCCTGCCCCCTCCCACCCACCCCCAGGATCAGCCCCACAGGCCCAGCCACCCTGATATCCTGCCCCCTCCCACCCACCCCCAGGATCAGTCCCACAGGCCCAGCCACCCTGATCAGCCCCACGGATCCATCAAGCCTGGTATCTCACCCCCTCCCGGTTCAGCCCCATGGACCCATCTATCCCGGAACCACCCCCCCGGACCTGCCCCATGGGCCCATCTAGCCCAGTATCTGCCCCCTCCCGGATCAGCCCCCTGATGATCCCAGCTCTGTCCCTCAGGGAATGGCGCAGTCCCGGGGTGCCCCAGATCTCCAGGCAGCGTTACCGATGCTCAGGGCGATCAGGCCCTCGGCACAGACGTTCTGCGCCGGCCCACAGGTAACCTTGGGCACCTCGCCCAGAGAGACGTTGCCCGTGAAGGTGCCCGTGTAGCTGTAACACTCCAGCCCGACGGCCACTGGGAGAGAGGAGATGGGAGAGGATGGGACAGAACCCAGGAGTCCTGGCTCCCAGCCCCCCCTGCTCTAACCACCAGACCCCACTCCCCTCCCAGTCGTATAACTTCGTGTACTGTATGCTATCCCAAGTTCTTACGCACAGACGTTCTGCGCCGGCACACAGGTAACCTTGGGCACCGCGCCCAGAGAGACGTGGCCCGTGAAGGTGCCCGTGTAGCTGTAACACTCCAGCCCTACGGCCACTGGGAGAGAGGAGCTGGGCGAGGATGGGACAGCACCCAGGAGTCCTGGCTCCCAGCCCCCCTGCTCTAACCACCAGCCCCCACTCCCCTCCGAGAGCCGGGAGAGAACCCAGGAGTCCTGGCTCCCAGCCCCCACCAGTAAACACAGGACCCTGCTGGACTCTGGAGATGTGTCAGTACCTTGGAGCAGCAGAGCTGAGAGCAGGGAGCAGAGCAGCGCCCCCTTCAGGACCTGCCTGGAATCACTGGGCTGCATTTTCTTGGACACTCGCTAGTGTTCTGCAGGGAAAGGGTTAACATTGGATCGGGCCTCTCTGTGGGGTGAGCCAAGGACCCAGGAGTCCTGGCTCCCAGCCCCCACCAGGAAACACAGGACCCTGCTGGACTCTGGAGCTGTGTCAGTACCTTGGAGCAGCAGAGCTGAGAGCAGGGAGAAGAGCAGCGCACCCTTCAGGACCTGCATGGCATCACTGGGCTGCATTTTCTTGGACACTCGCTAGTGTTATGCAGGGAAAGGGTTCACATTGGATCGGGCCCCCCCCTGGGGCGGGCAGAGGACCCAGGAGTCCTGGCTCCCAGCCCCCACCAGGAAACACAGGACCCTGCTGGACTCTGGAGGTGTGTCAGTCCCTGGGAGCAGCAGAGCTGAGAGCAGGGAGAAGAGCAGCGCACCCTTCAGGACCTGCATGGCATCACTGGGCTGCATTTTCTTGGACTCTCGCTAGTGTTCTGCAGGGAAAGCGTCAACATTGGATCGGGCCTCTCTGTGGGGTGAGCCAAGGCCCCAGGAGTCCTGGCTCCCAGCCCCCCCGCTCTAACCCCCAGCCCCCGCTCCCCGCCCAGAGCTGGGGATACAGCGCAGGAGTCCTGGCTCCCAGACCTCCCCAGCTCCAACACAACAAGATTGGAATCTGGTCGTGTAGGGGAAGCGTGTAGAACTCGGTCGGAGAGCAAGCAGTAAAAAAGCGCCCCCTTCAGGACCTGCCTGGAATCACTGGGCTACATTTTCTTGGACCCTCGCTAGTGTTCTGCAGGGAAAGCGTCAACATTGGATCGGGCCTCTCTGTGGGTTGAGCCAAGGACCCAGGAGTCCTGGCTCCCTGACCTCCCCCGCTCCAGCCCACTAGGCCCCGTTCCCCTCCCACGGCTGGGGATAGAACCCAGGAGCCCTGGCTCCCAGACATCCCCCGCGCCCGCCCACTAGACCCCGGGCCCCTCCCAGGGCTGGGGATAGAACCCAGGAGCCCTGGCTCCCAGACACCCCCCGCTCCAACCACTAGACCCCGTTCCCCTCCCCGAGCTGCGGATAGAACCCAGGAGTCCTGGCCCCCAGACATCCACCACTCCAGCCCACTAGGCCCCGTTCCCCTCCCAGAGCTGGGGGTAGAAACCAGGAGTCCTGGCTCCCAGCCCCCCCCAACAAACACAGGACCCGGCTGGACTCTGGAGATGGGGCAGTACCTTGGAGCAGCAGAGCTGAGAGCAGGGACCAGAGCAGCGCCCCCTTAAGGACCTGCCTGGAATCACTGCGCTGCATTTTCTTGGACACTCGCTAGTGTTATGCAGGGAAAGGGTTCACATTGGATCGGGCCTCTCTGTGGGGTGAGCCAAGGACCCAGGAGGCCTGGCTCCCAGACATCCCCCGCGCCCGCCCACTAGACCCCGGGCCCCTCCCAGAGCTGGGGATACAACCCCGGAGTCCTGGCCCCCCGCCACCCCGCTCTAACCACCATCCCCCGCTCCCCTCCCAGAGCCGGGAGAGAACCCAGGAGCCCTGGCTCCCAGACATCCCCCGCAGCAACCCACGAGACCCCGTTCCCCTCCCAGAGCTGGGGATAGAACCCAGGAGTCCTGGCTCCCAGCCACCCCGCTCTAACCACCAGCCCCCGCTCCCCTCCCAGAGCTGGGGATAGAACCCAGGAGTCCTGGCTGCCAGCCCCTGTAGCCCACTAGACCCCACTCCCCTCCCAGAGCCAGGGATACAGCCCCCGAGTCCTGCCCCACTGAAAACCTCTCTGTGTCTGCAGCACCTAGCACACTGGGGGGGCCCTGATCCAAGCGTGGGGTGCGTCGGTGCCACATCAGTCCCACTGCTGCGGCTCATGATAATAATAGGTAAATATTAACCGATATATATTTACCCTATGCAAAGTTACCCCGTGGAACTCACTGCTACAGGACCTTGCCGAGGTCCTGGGCTTGGGAAGGGCTCACGGGGAGCAGGGGAGGTCTGTACAACCAATGGGAGAATCCAGGGTTCCTATAGGGCAGGGGTTCTCAAACTGGGGGTCAGGACCCCTCAGGGAGTCACGAGGTTATTACCTAGGGGGTCGCGAGCTGTCAGCCTCCACCCCAAACCCTGCTTTGCCTCCAGCATTTATAATGGTGTAAAATACATAAAAAAGTGTTTTTAATTGATTAGGGGGGTCGCACTCAGAGGCTTGCTGTGTGAAAGGAGTCACCAGTACAAAAGTCTGAGAACCACTGCGTATAGGGGGGGATTAGAATAACTATAACCCCCATGCTCCAGGCTGTGAGCTAACCGCCCCCTCACAGGGGTCAGGAAGGAACAGCTCCCTTGGGCAGCTTATCCTACCACTGCCCACTCGCACCTTCCTCTGCAACCACGGTCAGGATCAGGCCTTCGGCTTCAGCCAGGTTCAAAGAGCAGCCGAGCAGCAGCCGTTAGCTGAGAAGCAGGAAGTCACAACCTCCCATTCCATCGACATGACATTAAAACAATGTAATATCCGGCTGTTAATAATAATATATGGAGAGACACCTATCTCCTAGAACCGGAAGGGACCCTGAAAGGTCATCGAGTCCAGCCCCCTGCCTTCACTAGCAGGACCAAGTACTGATTTTTGCCCTACATCCCTAAGTGGCCCCCTGAAGGATTGAACTCATTGAGGCCAATGCTCAAACCAATGAGCTATTCCTCCGAGACCCCATCCTAATGGCCCCCACTATCACCAGATAAAGAAACAGATCTTACGATGGTTACAGAAAACTTACTTTGATAGCATCTGTCTGTCAAGAAATCATTTATCAGTAGCTGTGGTTGTGAAATCCTCTTTTCTTTATTGTTTTGTCTGTATGGTCCCCACTTCCCTATTGTTTGTCTGTATGGTCTCCGTCTGGCTCTTTGATTGTTGTTTCTGTCTGTTACAACATTAATTTGGCTAGGTGTAGATTAATGAAGGTGGTGGGGTAGGATTGGTTAGAGAATGTTGTTACTGTGTTAGGATTGGTTAGTCAAATGTCAGTATCATGATTGGCTCAGGTACAGCTAAAAAGGACTCAGATTTCACTCTATAAACTGAGGTCTAAAAGGAAGTTCTTGGGGAACCAGCTCCAGGCCACAGCCCCAGAGATCAGAGCTGCCAGAGCTCAACGCCCTGCCAATGACCCCGTGCAGAGACTGGAGTCCCCCAGATGGCCCCGATCCTGATCCTGACTGGCCAGCAAGAAAAGTTCATCTGTCTGGTTGGGAGTGGGGAGCCCTGTGTGTGTAGCGTGTGCCGTCCGGGGCTGGTGATTGTTAATAAATAGAGGTGACGTGGGATATTACTGGGTAAGGCACATTCACTGGGAAAGGTCCTGCACACCTGCAGAAGTAGCAGACACCCGGAGCCCTACGGACCGGGTACGGGTCGGTGCTCTTCGCCTGGAGCCCTATGGACTGGGAAACGGTGGGGTGCCCTAATGTGTGCAGCTAACACCACTGGGGCTGGCCCCTGTTGGAGCCCAGACACCAGACTAGATGGGCCCCTGGTCTGACCCAGGCTGACATGTCCCCCGTGATGCCTTCCTCCTTGTTCCCACTGGTGCTGAACAGATTCCTCCTCCCCCCAGCCTACCCTGCCACCCGGTGCTGGGCAGGAGCAGATGTGGGCACAGCCAGCGGCACAGCCTCAGGGATGGGACAGCGCCAGGGTCGTGTGGGAACCACTGTCAGAGAGAGACAGACAGAGATAGAGGGGGTGTGGGGCTGGCTAGATAGATAGATAGATAGATGGGGGGTGTGGGGATAGATAGATAGAGCGGATAGAGCGGATAGGGATAGATAGATAGAGGGGGTGGATGGGGATAGATAGATAGATAGATAGATAGATAGATAGATAGA
>QXTE01000653.1:101857-131194 GCA_003942145.1 Platysternon megacephalum | reverse complement strand
GGGGCTGGGGATGAAGGGTTCATGATGCAGGACGGGGTTCAGGGCTGGGGCAGAGGGTTGGGGTGGGGGGGTGAGGGCTCTGGCTGGGGGTGTGGGCTCTGGGGTGGGGCGGGGATTAGGAGTTTGGGGTGTGGGAGGGGCTCAGAGCTAGGGCAGAGGGTTGGAGGGTGTGTGTGGGGGGATGGGCTCTGGGGTGGGGCGGGGCTGGGATGAGGAGTTTGGGGTGTGGGAGGGGCTCAGAGCTAGGGCAGAGGTTTGGAGGGTGTGGGGGGGGGCTCTGGGGGGGGGGCGGGGCTGGGATGAGGAGTTTGGGGTGCAGACAGGCCAGAGAGGAGGACTCCCCCCAGCCCTCTCCCCACCGGCAGCAGCGATCTCTGGGGGAGGGACCCCCCCCCCACACACACCAGACTCACCCCCACCACAGTCACTGCACGTGCTCCTAGGGCCCCTCTCAGGTCCAGGAAGCCCCCTCAGCTCCCCTGCGGTGGGTGCCGGGGGGGGGGGGGCGGCTGCCATCCCGTGGGCGCCTCCTCCCCTGCTGCTGCCCCTCACTGTAGCCTCACTGGGGGCGGGAGCGGTGCCTACGGGCAGGGGGCCTGTGCTGGTGGAGGGTCCCGCCGGGAAAGGGCAGGGTCCGGGTGGGGGCACTAGGACCCTGTGGCCGCAGTCGATGCCGGGAGCCAGCTGAGCAGGGGCAGTGGGGAGAGACCTGGGGCGGGCCCCGAACATTGGGCCCCTGGAGGCGGGTGCAGCCAGCGCGGGGGCCAGGGGCCTGGCTCGCGGCTGGAGGATCCCGGGCGAGGGTACAGACCCCTCTGGGAGCTGCCCAAGCCCCATGAGCCCAGAGCCGTGGGGCGCCCCACAGATGCCGGCAGCCCATGGGGCCCAGCCCTTGGGAGCAGCAGAGGACCCTGTTGTAGCCCATCGCCGGGGCAAGGGGGCAGCACCTGGCGTTTCCCTGCCCCCTTCTCCCTCTACCCAGGATGGGGCCCGCTCCAGCCCTCCCGGCCTGGGGGGCAGGGGCAGGGCCTGGGGGGGCCGCAGGTACCTGGGCTGGGGCTCAGCGACCTGCCAAGGCCCAAGGGCTCCTCTGTGTCCAGCGCCCCAAACCCCCCCCGGCTCCCACAGGCCCTCGCCAGGCGGCCGCTTCCCCAAGGGCACCACATGACAGGACATTGCCCAAGAGCAGCTCTTGCATTAGTACAAACAACCCAGCAGCTGGCACAGCCCCAAGGCCTCCCTCCCCTCCCCCCATCGCAGCCACACGCAAACCAGGACAGAACCCAGGAGTCCTGGCTCCCAGCCCCCTCATNGGGGCTGGGATGAGGAGTTTGGGGTGCAGACAGGCCAGAGAGGAGGACTCCCCCCAGCCCTCTCCCCACCGGCAGCAGCGATCTCTGGGGGAGGGGCCGCCCCCAGACACACCAGACTCACCCCCACCACAGTCACTGCACGTGCTCCTAGGGCCCCTCTCAGGTCCAGGAAGCCCCCTCAGCTCCCCTGCGGTGGGTGCCGGGGGGGGGGGGGCGGCTGCCATCCCGTGGGCGCCTCCTCCCCTGCTGCTGCCCCTCACTGTAGCCTCACTGGGGGCGGGAGCGGTGCCTACGGGCAGGGGGCCTGTGCTGGTGGAGGGTCCCGCCGGGAAAGGGCAGGGTCCGGGTGGGGGCACTAGGACCCTGTGGCCGCAGCTGAGCAGGGGCAGTGGGGAGAGACCTGGGGCGGGCCCCGAACATTGGGCCCCTGGAGGCGGGTGCAGCCAGCGCGGGGGCCAGGGGCCTGGCTCGCGGCTGGAGGATCCCGGGCGAGGGTACAGACCCCTCTGGGAGCTGCCCAAGCCCCATGAGCCCAGAGCCGTGGGGCGCCCCACAGATGCCGGCAGCCCATGGGGCCCAGCCCTTGGGAGCAGCAGAGGACCCTGTTGTAGCCCATCGCCGGGGCAAGGGGGCAGCACCTGGCGTTTCCCTGCCCCCTTCCCCCTCTACCCAGGATGGGGCCCGCTCCAGCCCTCCCGGCCTGGGGGGCAGCAGGTACCTGGGCTGGGGCTCAGCGACCTGCCAAGGCCCAAGGGCTCCTCTGTGTCCAGCGCCCCAAACCCCCCCGGCTCCCACAGGCCCTCGCCAGGCAGCCGCTTCCCCAAGGACACCACATGACAGGACATTGCCCAAGAGCAACTCTTGCATTAGTACAAACACCCTGGCAGCTGGCACAGCCCCAAGGCCTCCCTCCCCTCCCCCCAGCGCAGCCACACGCAAACCAGGACAGAACCCAGGAGTCCTGGCTCCCAGCCCCCCTGCTCTAATCACCAGCCCCCACTCCCCTCCCAGAGCCGGGGAGAGAACCCAGGAGTCCTGGCTCCCAGACCCCCTGCTCTAATCACCAGCCCCCACTCCCCTCCCAGAGCTGGGGAGAGAACCCGGGAGTCCTGGCTCCCAGCCCCCCCTACTCTAACCCCCCAGCCCCCACTCCCCTCCCAGAGCCGGGCCCAGAACCCCGGCGTCCTGGCTCCCAGCCCCCCCCTGCTCTAACCCACCAGCCCCCCCTACCTTCCCAGAGCTGGGGAGAGAACCCGGGAGTCCTGGCTCCCAGCCCCCCTGCTCTAATCACCAGCCCCCACTCCCCTCCCAGAGCCAGGGAGCGAACTCAGGAGTCCTGGCTCCCAGCCCCCCCTACTCTCACCCACCAGCCCCCACTCCCTTCCCCGAGCTGGGGAGAGAACCCAGGAGTCCGGGCTCCCAGCCCCCCCTGCTCTAACCCACCAGCCCCCACTTCCCTCCCAGAGCTGGGATAGAACTGGGGTACTGACTGGGGTACTGACCACCTTTCGCCCCTAGAGGGCGCTCACGCCACATGACATGGCCTCCACTGAATTTGCAAGGCCTCAGCAGCCACCAAGAGACCCTGGCGTCCCCCCTAAGGCTCAGCTGCCCTGGGACCCTCGGAGCCAGGTTGGCCCGAGAGCCCAGCACCCTCCGGGCAGGGCCGGGTGAGGGGAAATGGCCCCTTCCTCAGCGCTGGGGGGGGCAGCGGTGTCAGCGAAGGTCGCAGGTATAAAGCTGCCAGTTCCCAGGTTTTTATGATTCTCTGACCAAGAGCAAAGGGCACAAGATTCGGCTCAATTCGAGTCAGCGATGAAAAGAACATGGGCACCGAGCGCCGGATGAACCCAACACCCAGTGTCCCGCCAACCTGAGCCTCGCGGGGAACAAACTGAGCTCAGGGTTGCGGCGGGATTTGGAGCCCCGGTAGAGACCGCCCGGCGTCACCCATGCTCAGCTGTGTGAGCTGGCACCAGCCCCCTCGCCTGGCCCACGGCGCTGCCCGCCCCGACCCCACAGGGAGAGCTCCGGGGAGGGGATGTGCTCGCCCCATCTCAAAAAAGATCTATTGGAATTGGGAAAGGTTCAGAAAAGGGCAACAAAGATGAGGGGGATGGAACGGCTGCCATATGAGGAGAGATTAATAAGTCTGGGACTTTTCAGCTTGGAAAAGAGATGACTAAGGGGGGGATATGATCGAGGTCTATAAAATCATGAGTGGTGTGGAGAAAGTAAACAAGGAAGTGTGATTTACTCCTTTGCATAACACAAGAACTAGGCATCAGCAAATGAAATGAATAGGCAGCAGGATTAAAACAAACAAAAGGACGTATTTCTTCACACAACGCACAGTCAACCTGTGGAACTCTCTGCCAGAGGATGTTGTGAAGGCCAAGACCATAACAGGGCTCAAGCAGGAACTAGATACGTTCATGGAGGATAGGTCCATCAGTGGCTATTAGCCGGGATGGTGTCCCTAGCCTCTGTTTGCCAGAAGCTGGGAATGGGCGACAGGGGATGGATCACTGGATGATTCCCGGTTCTGTTCATTGCCTCTGGGGCACCTGGCATTGGCCGCTGTCGGCAGACAGGACACTGGGCTAGATGGACCCTTGGTCTGACCCAGTAGGGCCGTTCTTATGAGGAAGAGCTCATCCTCCAGGTAGGGCCGGCGGGAAAAGTGAGCCCAGGTGCCTGCTTCCTGCCCGGGCTCCCCGAGCAGTGGTCGCCACCAGTGCCCACCGGTCAGGCTGGCCCTGCCGCCTGGTGCCAGCGGCTGGGGGAAAGCCACCCACTGCCATCCCAACGGGGCACGTCCGGCCCCTGGGGAACCCGGCTGGGCACCCTGATGGAAACCAGCCCTCTGCACGTAATGCAAAGCGCACTCGAGGGAGGGGGTAGAACAGAACCCAGGAGTCCTGGCCCCCAGTCCCCCCCCCAACCACTAGTCCCCACTCCCCTCTCAGAGCCAGGGACAGAACCCAGGAGTCCTGGCCCCCAGCCCCCGCTCCCCTCCCAGAGCCGGGGAGAGAACCCAGGAGTCCTGCCCCCCCCCCCCCGCCCCGCTGCGCTAACCACTAGACTGCACTCCCTACCTCACCGAGTCAAGGAGAGAACCGGGGAGTCCTGGTTCCCAGCCAGCCCCCCAACTCCATCCCAGTCCCCCAGGGACAGATCCTTGGGGTGCTGTACATTCGCGGTGCTGTCCCCTGGAGCCAGATCGGGGCTGGCGCCCCCTAGAGGGGAAGGGCCTCCTGTCCCATCCCCTGCCCCCTCCCTGTGAGTCTTTCCCTGGGTGTGTCCCTGTTTCCTAGGCCTGGGACAAGGGGGGGCCTTGTGCTCCCCACACCCCGGCCCCCAGGCCCCAATGACTCAGGCGCTGCCTGGTGCCGGCTCTGGGGAAGGGAAGGATTCGCCCTGGGGCGCAGGGGGCGGGTGAGACAAGGGAGGGGCAGTTGCGTGTCTGGACTCGGGGCCCAGCTGCACCCCAATTTCCTGGAGATTGGGCTTGCTCCTCCTCTGCCCCAGCTACCTCTCTGCTGGGCCTGAGCAGCCTCGGGGTCCACCCAGGCTGAGATCGGGGTCCTGGGTGGGGGCTGCACTGCAGATGGGGCAGAGCTACCCAACAACACCCACAGCACCCCCACCCACACACCCATCAAAACACAACCCTGCTTGGGAGAGAACCCAGGAGTCCTGGCTCCCAGCCCCCCATTCAAACCACCAGCCCCCACTCCTCTCCCAGAGCCAGGGAGAGAACCTAGGAGTCCTGGCTCCCAGCCCCCCCTGCTCTACCCACCAGCCCCCACTCCCCTCCCAGAGCTGGGAGAGAACCCAGGAGTCCTGGCTCCCAGCCCCCCGCTCAAACCACTAGACCCCACTCCCCTCTCAGAGCTGGGAGAGAACCCAGGAGTCCTGGCTCCCAGCCCCCTGTTCTAACCACCAGCCCCCACTCCCCGCCCAGAGCCGGGGACAGAACCCAGGAGTCCTGGCTCCCAGCCCCCCACTCACACCACCAGCCCCCACTCCTCTCCCAGAGCCAGGGAGAGAACCCAGGAGTCCTGACTCCCAGCCCTGCCCCCCCTGCTCTAACCACTAGCCCCCGCTCCCCTCCCAGAGCTGGGGAGAGAACCCAGGAGTCCTGGCTCCCAGCCCCGTGCTCTAACCACTAGACCTGGTGTCTAGGGGGCTGGTTGCCACACATATGAGCACCTGTGTTGGCTGCGTGTTTCGTGACTCCTCCGGGCCGGGGCTGAGGCTGGGCCCTCGGTGCCAGCTCATGCCAGGGGCCCGGCGCTGAGTCAGTGCTGACCTCAGTGCCCTCGGGCCGTGCTATGGGGCACGGGGGCGGGCTGGGGTGACTCGATATGTCAGTGGGTCCCGCTGACCCAGTCCTGGCCCCAATGCCCCAGTGCGACGCCAGGGGGCTCAGCGGGGGGTGCCGGGCCACAGGGGAGCGGGGCAGGGGACTGGGCGCAGGACACCGTGCCACGGGGAGCTGGTCGGGGGCACACTCACCTGCCCAGGCCCGATCCGTCCCGAGGCCTCCCCGGGCTCCTGCTCCCCCCTGCGCTGAGCCCCCGGCGTCGAAGCCGCCCCGCCAAGGCGTTGCCCGCTCCCCCGACCGGCCGGGCCGGTTCCTGGGACAGCCACCGCCCTGGTACCGACGCGCCGGGGCTTGGCGCTGGGGCGGCAACGTGAATAATCGCCGGCCTGGGGCCCCGCACCAAAGCCAGGGAGGGTGGGACGCGCACCGGGGGGGCGGGGACATCCCGCCCCATCTGCTGCCTCTTATTTATCGTCTTCGCTTGGCGCTGGCAGCCGGAGTCGCGTGGAAGCTGCCGGCAGCCGAGAGAACCCGCTTGGTCCAGGCAGACGCAGCCATGGGAGCCCCCCGCCCCCCGAGAGCCGGTCCCCTCCTCCTGCTGGCGGCCGCACTGCTCCTCCAAGGTACGGGGCCGGGGAGCACCCCCGGGGGCCGGGACGGGGCACAGGTTGGAGGGGTCGATCGGGCCCGGGGCAGATTGATGGGGTGTTTTCATCTCAGCTGCATCTGCCAGGGAAACCCGGCTCCTTCGAGAGAACGACTGAGTGATGGCATTATCATCCAGCCCCAGGCCGGGGGGCTGGCTGGTGGGGAATGGGGCAGGGGCCTTTCCCCTCTAGGGGGCACTGGCTCCCATCCAGGCCCAGAGTGGTGGGATGGCTGGCTCAGGGGGGCAAGGAATGGGGCTAGGGCCTTTCCCCTCTAGGGGGCGCCGGCTCCCATCCAGTCCCAGAGTGGTGGGATGGCTGGCTCAGGGGGGCAAGGAATGGGGCTAAGGCCTTTCCCCTCTAGGGGGCACTGGCTCCCATCCAGGCCCAGAGTGGTGGGATGGCTGGCTCAGGGGGGCAAGGAATGGGGCTAGGGCCTTTCCCCTCTAGGATCTCCTGGAGAGGGGACCCCCCAGCTCACCAACACCTCCCTTCCCCAGTTCTGGGGGCTGGATATTGACTCCGTTCTCAATGCTGGAATGGGAGGGGGGAGCCGTTAGTGCTATGGGATTGGGGGGGGGGCAGAGGTGCCGTGCATGTTGGGACAGGTCGCTCCACCTGGAATGGGACTGGGGCACATTGCCAACTGGGAGAACTCCTCCCAGGGACGCCAGCCTCACCCCGGGGTGGGGTCACCCCCATCCTGGAGCTGACACAGCCACCCACTGGAGGACGGGGGTGAAGAGGGAGGTCTGTCGCCCATGCAAGTGTTCGTGAGAAACGATGCAAAACAGAAGTGCAAACGCAAGTTCCCAGACAAATGGTGCGAAGAGGAAAGGCAGCGTGCAAGTGTCCGTGGGAACGCCTGGAGAAAACGGTGCAAAGAGGAGGGGAAAGGCGGCAAATCTCTGCAAATGTACAGTGGAAATAACGCAGCGAGGGCGGGGAGGTGGGACACCCGCCGTGCGAATTTACAGAGCCGGGGGTGGGGGGGTCCAGAGAGGAGGGAAAGTGAGTGCACTTCTAGTGCGTTCAAACTGGTGCAAAAGGGGAGAGGAAACGTGCCACCGAATTTCTCTGAAGATGCGCAGGGGCATTAAATGCGGACACACCCACTTGCATGTTTATGAAGCAGGAGTTTGGGGAACAATCCACGAGGAGGGGAAAGGGGACAATTGACATGTAAAATTACACGGAGAAACGTGTTACCCGAGAAAGGGTCCAAATTGACATGCCAAGTTATGTGGGAAAGGTGAAAATTGGCACGTAAGATGACGTGAAAATTGACATGCAAAATGACATGGGACAACATAAAAACTAACAGGCAAAGTTGCAAGGGAAAGGTGAAAATTAACATGTCAAGTGTCATGTTTCCGTGTAATTTGACATGCTAATTTTCACCTTTCCTTGCAAATTTGCATATTAACTTTCCATGTCAATTGTCATGTCTCCGTGTCATTTGACATGCAACATTACATGGGAAAGGTGAAAATTGTACAGACGGAGTTATACAGGGAAACATGCCAATTCACACGGAAAAGTGCAAAAGTGGCGAGGGAAGGGTGCAAATCTGTGTGCAAAAGCAGGTGAGAATCCGTGCAAAGAGGAGAGGGAGCCGTGCAAACAGCCGTGCAAAATTACCTGGGGAAATGCACAAATGTCATCCACCTTTGAGAGATTAGGGGTCCCCCCACCGCCGGGGACAGGCCCAGGCAGGTCCCCGGGTTTCACAGAGATTCCTTCCCCCCCATGCAGGAGCCACAGCCCTGGAGTGCCACAGCTGTGTGGAGCGCAGCGACGGCGGCTGCAACCCGGAGAAGATGAAGACGATCTCGTGTCCTGCCAACACCCAAGTGTGCATGGAAATCGTGGCAGCCGTGAAATGGAGTGAGTGAAGCCTCGGGGTGAGGGCGGGGAGCCAGGACTCCTGGGTTCTAACCCTGGCTCTGGGAGGCGAGTGGGGTCTAGTGGTTGGAGCAACGGGGCTGGGAGCCAGGACTCCTGGGTTCCCTCCCCAGCTCTGGGAGGGGAGTGGGGGCTAGGGGTCAGAGCAGGGGGGCTGGGAGCCAGGACTCCTGGGTTCCCTCCCCAGCTCTGGGAGGGGAGGGACGTCTAGTGGTTAGAGCAGGGGGGGCTGGGAGCCAGGACTCCTGGGTTCTGGCCCCAGCTCTGGGAGGGGAGTGGGGTCTAGTGGTTAGAGCAGGGGGNGCCCCCCGCCCCCCGAGAGCCGGTCCCCTCCTCCTGCTGGCGGCCGCACTGCTCCTCCAAGGTACGGGGCCGGGGAGCACCCCCGGGGGCCGGGACGGGGCACAGGTTGGAGGGGTCGATCGGGCCCGGGGCAGATTGATGGGGTGTTTTCATCTCAGCTGCATCTGCCAGGGAAACCCGGCTCCTTCGAGAGAACGACTGAGTGATGGCATTATCATCCAGCCCCAGGCCGGGGGGCTGGCTGGTGGGGAATGGGGCAGGGGCCTTTCCCCTCTAGGGGGCACTGGCTCCCATCCAGGCCCAGAGTGGTGGGCTGGCTGGCTCAGGGGGGCAAGGAATGGGGCTAGGGCCTTTCCCCTCTAGGATCTCCTGGAGAGGGGACCCCCCAGCTCACCAACACCTCCCTTCCCCAGTTCTGGGGGCTGGATATTGACTCCGTTCTCAATGCTGGAATGGGAGGGGGGAGCCGTTAGTGCTATGGGATTGGGGGGGGGGCAGAGGTGCCGTGCATGTTGGGACAGGTCGCTCCACCTGGAATGGGACTGGGGCACATTGCCAACTGGGAGAACTCCTCCCAGGGACGCCAGCCTCACCCCGGGGTGGGGTCACCCCCATCCTGGAGCTGACACAGCCACCCACTGGAGGACGGGGGTGAAGAGGGAGGTCTGTCGCCCATGCAAGTGTTCGTGAGAAACGATGCAAAACAGAAGTGCAAACGCAAGTTCCCAGACAAATGGTGCGAAGAGGAAAGGCAGCGTGCAAGTGTCCGTGGGAACGCCTGGAGAAAACGGTGCAAAGAGGAGGGGAAAGGCGGCAAATCTCTGCAAATGTACAGTGGAAATAACGCAGCGAGGGCGGGGAGGTGGGACACCCGCCGTGCGAATTTACAGAGCCGGGGGTGGGGGGGTCCAGAGAGGAGGGAAAGTGAGTGCACTTCTAGTGCGTTCAAACTGGTGCAAAAGGGGAGAGGAAACGTGCCACCGAATTTCTCTGAAGATGCGCAGGGGCATTAAATGCGGACACACCCACTTGCATGTTTATGAAGCAGGAGTTTGGGGAACAATCCACGAGGAGGGGAAAGGGGACAATTGACATGTAAAATTACACGGAGAAACGTGTTACCCGAGAAAGGGTCCAAATTGACATGCCAAGTTATGTGGGAAAGGTGAAAATTGGCACGTAAGATGACGTGAAAATTGACATGCAAAATGACATGGGACAACATAAAAACTAACAGGCAAAGTTGCAAGGGAAAGGTGAAAATTAACATGTCAAGTGTCATGTTTCCGTGTAATTTGACATGCTAATTTTCACCTTTCCTTGCAAATTTGCATATTAACTTTCCATGTCAATTGTCATGTCTCCGTGTCATTTGACATGCAACATTACATGGGAAAGGTGAAAATTGTACAGACGGAGTTATACAGGGAAACATGCCAATTCACACGGAAAAGTGCAAAAGTGGCGAGGGAAGGGTGCAAATCTGTGTGCAAAAGCAGGTGAGAATCCGTGCAAAGAGGAGAGGGAGCCGTGCAAACAGCCGTGCAAAATTACCTGGGGAAATGCACAAATGTCATCCACCTTTGAGAGATTAGGGGTCCCCCCACCGCCGGGGACAGGCCCAGGCAGGTCCCCGGGTTTCACAGAGATTCCTTCCCCCCCATGCAGGAGCCACAGCCCTGGAGTGCCACAGCTGTGTGGAGCGCAGCGACGGCGGCTGCAACCCGGAGAAGATGAAGACGATCTCGTGTCCTGCCAACACCCAAGTGTGCATGGAAATCGTGGCAGCCGTGAAATGGAGTGAGTGAAGCCTCGGGGTGAGGGCGGGGAGCCAGGACTCCTGGGTTCTAACCCTGGCTCTGGGAGGCGAGTGGGGTCTAGTGGTTGGAGCAACGGGGCTGGGAGCCAGGACTCCTGGGTTCCCTCCCCAGCTCTGGGAGGGGAGTGGGGTCTAGTGGTCAGAGCAGGGGGGCTGGGAGCCAGGACTCCTGGGTTCCCTCCCCAGCTCTGGGAGGGGAGGGACGTCTAGTGGTTAGAGCAGGGGGGGCTGGGAGCCAGGACTCCTGGGTTCTGGCCCCAGCTCTGGGAGGGGAGTGGGGTCTAGTGGTTAGAGCAGGGGGCAGCGGCGTATTATCGCCTAGGCCTAGGGCGGCAAATTTGAGCACCCACGGAGAAGTTCCCCTGCTCCAGCTGCCTCCTCCGCCAGCGTGCCGCCGCTTCCTGTTTCTCTCCCCTCCCTCCCAGCGCTTGCGCCGCGAAACAGCTGTTTCGCTGGGCAGGGAGGGAGGGGGGAGGAGGGGAAACGTGGCGTGCTGGGGAAGAGGCGGGGCTGGGGTGGGGATTTGGGGAAGGGGATGGAATGGGGGAGGGAAAAGGGTGGAGTCAGGGCGGGGCCAGGGGCAGCAATTATTTCAGGGCCTAGGGGCGGCAAAATTATTAATCCGCCCCTGGCAGGGGGGTCTGGGGCCAGGACTCCTGGGTTCTCTCCCTAGCTCTGGGAGGGGCATAGGATCTAGTGGTTAGAGCAGGGGGGGCTGGGAGCCAGGACACCTGGGTTCTCTCCTGGCTTGCTCACCTCCCGGCTGTCTCCCCAGGCCACGGGCAGTTCCTGGTGGGCAAGAAGGGCTGCGGCCTGGGCAGACCAGGCACCAACGACAAGGGCGTGGACCTGCACGGCATCTTTGCCTTCTCCCAGGTGCACAACTGCAACAGCAGCCACTGCAACTCCGAGCTGGACATCCAGGCCATGGCGCTGCAGCCGATGGGTAAGTGCCCCACCAGGAGGTGCGGGGAGGGGCCAGCCCCCCCACCTCCTCCTCTCTAACTGCCCCCCCTTTGTCTGGTCGCCAGGTAACGAGAGCGCCCGGGTGCCCAACGGGCTGGAGTGCTACAGCTGCCAAGGCAACGAGGCCTGCTCCCCCGGCAACACCACGGTGGTGAAGTGCTACGACGGGTACCAGGGCTGCTTCCACGGCAACGTCACCATGAAAGTCGGTGAGGCCCGGGCGGGACACTCAGAGGCAGCCCCCTCTGGGGCGAGGCGCGGCAGCTGTTTGGCCAGCGTGGGGAGCCGTTTCGGGCGGGAAGCCAGGGAGGTTCGGGGAGCCGCCTGCCATCACCCCGATGGCAGGCTGGCCAGGACACCGGGGTTCGCGCCGCGACGGGAGGCCAAGGGCCTGGCCGATCTTTGCAAATCGTGCTCTGGATTTGCATCCACCCCACTCCCGGAAAGGCAGCCTCTGGTGCAGCACAGCGCCCCCTAGTGGTGCATCGGGGCCAGCACCGATGGCCAGGGGAGGGCCCCCCATTTCCCCCCCACACACTCCTTACAGCACAGCCAGGGCCGGATTAACCTTTTGTGGGCCCCCATGGGGCAATGGAGCCTGGTGCGGGGATGTCGGGCCCCAGAGCGAGGGGCCGGCCAGGGGCAATGGGGCCTGGCAGGGGCCGCCCCACTCCGCCCAGCCCAGCCCAGGGCACTAGTCACAAACCGGCAGTTGCCAGACGCACACTGGCCCACCCAGCCCTGTGCTGCCAGTCTGCCCCTTCCCCTCGGGGACGGGCTCATGCCGTGTCACAGAGCCGCCCCCCCCNTCGGACCCCCCCCCCCCCAATTCCCTATGGCCAGAGCCCCCCCGGACCTGCTATGCCCAGCACCACCCCCCCCCCCAACATATGCACAGCGCCCTGCACAACACCACCCCTGCCCTGCACCCCCCGGCCCACAGCCCCACAACTGCCCAGCACCCCCCACAGAACCCCCACTCCCTAGTGCCCCAACACCCAGATCTCCCCCCCCCCCAGCCCAGCACCCCCGCGAGACCCACTCCCCACCCCCTGCCTCCCAGCCGCACTCACCGGCCCCGCTGGGAGGCGACTGTGTCTGTCGGGCTGAGCTGGCAGCGCAGCCAGGGCTGGTCCCGGGGCCGGGAATCGCTCCGGCCCCTCAGGAGTGGTGCGATCAGCCAGGCCAGGGCCTGCCCCGCCTGGGCTCCCTCAGGACCCACCTGCCTGGAGGGGCCCAGCCAAGCCCCCCACACTGTCATCCCCCCCATCCCCGGCTGAGACTGGCCAGGCTTCTGCACCAGTCCCAGGAGGCTCAGCTCCGGGGAGCCAGGCGGGGCCCCACAGGGGTGGGAAGCAGAGACTGCCCGGAGCCGGAGGGGCACTGGGGTCCGGCCAGGGGGCAGAGAGGAGCAGGGGGTGGGGGCAGGGGGCAGAGAGGAGCAGGGGGTCTGGCCAGGGAGTGGAGAGGAGCCCTCGGCTAGCCGGCGGGCAGGCCGAGAGGAGCAAGCGGTGGGCGGGGGGAGCCAGCGGGGTTTCGGGGCGCAGGGCAAGCGGAGCAGGCCGGGGCCCCTTCTGAGCATGGGGCTGGCTCCATGGCGCCATTGTAAACCCGGCACTCAACACAGCGCCCCCTAGTGGTGCATCGGGGCCAGCACCGACGGCCAGGGGAGGGGCCCCCCACTCCCTACAGCACAGCGCCCCCTAATGGCACATTGGGGTCAGCACCAACGGCCCGGGGAGGCCCCCTACCCTGTTCACACAGCACAGCGCCCCCTAGTGGCACATTGGGGTCAGCACCAATGGCCCGGGGAGGGCTCCCACCCCGCTCCCTGCAACACAGCGCCCCCTAGTGGTGCATCGGGGCCAGCACCGACGGCCAGGAGAGGGCCCCCACCCCCCTCCCTGCAGCACAGCGCCCCCCAGTGGTGCACCGGGGCCAGCACCGACGGCCAGGAAAGGGCCCCCACCCTGCCCCCTGCAGCACAGCGCCCCCTAGGGGTGCATCCGGGCCAGCACCGACGGCCAGGAGAGCGCCCCCACCCTGCTCCCTGCAGCACAGCGCCCCCTAGTGGTGCATCGGGACCAGCACCGATGGCCAGGAGAGGGCCCCCACCCTGCTCCCTGCAGCACAGCGCCCCCTAGTGGTGCATCGGGACCAACACCGATGGCCAGGAGAGGGCCCCCACCCCGCTCCCTGCAGCACAGCACCCCCAGCGCCACGGCCCTCCCCTGACTCTCCCCCGTCCCATCTCCCCCAGGCAACTTCTCACTGAGCCACCCCATCAAGGGCTGCGTGCAGAACAAGGACTGCACCAAGGAGGCCAGGGGCAGCGCGGCCGTCAACCTGGTGGGCTCCTGCTGCTCCGGCCGCCTCTGCAACAGGGACCTGGCCAACAAGACATTCTTCGCCCACAACATCCCCCCGCTGGAGGTCATGCCCGCCCACGGGGCCAACGCCACGGCCACGGCCACGGTCGCTGCCGCCGCCACGGTCACCGCCACAGTCACTGCCGCTCCCACGCCCCTGCCGCCGGGCCACGGGGACCACGAGGACCACGAGGACCACGGGGACCACGAGGACCTCATCCGGGACGACCGCCACGTCACCACGCAGGGCGAGCGGCGGAACAACCCGGGCGTCAAGCTGCCGGGCGGCGGGAAGGGGGGCGCGGCGGGGCTGAGCGCCTCGGCCTGGCTGGTCTTGCTCGGGTCCGCCTTGCTCCTGTGAAGGGGGCACCAGGGAGGGGAAACAGCACAAGACGCCCCCCACCCATTCACACACACCCCCCCCCCATCGCCCCCATCCCCGCTCCGCTGGCCAGCCTCCCCCTGACTTCTTCAACTCCAGCCAGGCTTCGGCCTATGCACGGCAGCCATCTTCTTAGTTGAGCAGCAGCTCTTAACGTCAGGCCGGGTGGGCCCTGTTGGCGCCACCAGGCGGGGCTAAGGCTGCGGGTTACATCTCCGTGCGTCAGAGCCCCGTCCTCACGACACCTGGCCTTCCCTTCGGCCTCCCCGCAGCAGCCATCTTGGTTGCACGTGGCCTAGTTTTGCCTACTTGCAGTGGCCAGCTTGTTTTTTAAGGTGGGGGGAAACAACACGGAGGGGGGAAGAGCCGTACTACCCCTGCCCTCCAGAACAAACTCCCACGTGTCGCCTTCCCATATCACAGGCCACATTCTTATAGCAGCGCAGCAAATTCAGGCTTCTCTTCAGCCTGCGCATGGCGGCCATCTTGTTTCTACATGGCCTAATTTGACCCCAGTCTGGGGAGGGCTATGACGGCCGCCATTTTCTGTTCACTTGAGTGGATCCCATCCCTTCTTCACCTCGCCCTGGCGCGTGTTTTGCCACGCCAATGCACCTTCGAGCTTTTGTGTTAGCCGCCAACACCGGGCAGCCATCTTGTTTCTTTATGCAACCCCAGTTGACATCTGTCTAGGGAAGGTGGCCACTGCTTGGTCTTCATTCCCCGGGGAAAAGTCACAAGGCTTCTCCAAAGCAAATACAGGACTACAAGCAGCAGCCATCTTGCCATTATTCTGGGTCAGCCATTTTGTCTCTGGCCAACAGGGTGGTGGGTCCCGTTGCCATGGCGCCAAAGGAAACTCAGGCTTCTAACAGCCTGCTAGGCCTCAGCATCGGGACCCACAGTCTATGCCCCCTCCACACACACACACACACACACGAGGCTGGTTGTGGAAGATGGTGCAACAAGATGGCCGCTGGCACACGGGTCGTAGACACGGTGGCCAGGGCACAACAATGGGGAGGAAAGGGCAGTGGGTGGCTCATCCTTATGGCTTGGTGGGCTTGGGCACTTCCCCCCCTCCCCCCCCCCACACCATCTTGCCCGCTGGGTATTTAGCCCCAATAATGGGGGTCCCAGCACAGCTTCCCATCCTTCCACCAGCCCCGGTGGCACCGCTCAGAGAAGGATGGGACAGTGCTAAGAGAGCAGAGGGGTCAATGAGTTCCTCACGGCCCCACTGGGGCGATAGAGACTATCCCAGATCTGCCCCACGGGCCCATCCAGCCGGATATCCCGCCTTCTCCCTGCCCCCCCCCCCTCCGATCAGACCCATGGGCCCATCCACCCTGGTGTCCCTGCTACCTGAAACCTCTGGCCCCATTATGCCCCCTCACTGTGCAATATTCCCCTTCCTGACCTCTCAGCTCAGCACATGCCCTGGAGCCTGCGGGCGAGGCGTCCCGGAATCGTTCTCCCAGCTGGCGTGGCTGCAGCTGCCCTTCCCAATGTAAATAGTTTCAGAGACTCAACTCTCGCCATGGGAAGGGGGCCAGGAATTCCCGGGGAAGGGTTTAAAGGCTCATTAATAAAAGGATTGTAGCTGTGTTTAAAGGGGTCTAGCTCTGTTTCTTTGGGGGTCCGATTTTTTGCCTGGGTCAGTGGCTGCCTTAACGTCCCCGTCCTGCTCTATTTAAGGAAAACGTTTCTTTTAGCGTCAGTGGGGCCAGATCCCCAGCTGGGTGGGGAACGGGACGTAGGGACTTTCCCCTCTAGGGGGCATCACTTCTGATCTGGGCCCCCACCACGCCGGGCACTGCACGAACCCCCCTGGCCCGGGCTCGGAGCCCCAGTCAGGCCAGACACACTCCCTGCCCTGAAGCACATACTACATAGGGAAGGATGATTACCCCCAACTTTACAGATGGGAAACTGAGGCACAGAGAGGTCAGGGTTAGGAATTGAACCCAGCTGTCCGGGGTCCCAACCCAGCCCCTTTACCACAAGCCCTTCAACAGTTCCTAGGCTGGAATGAAGCCCCGATGCAGCTCGAATCAGGGCCCAAATCCAGCCGAGAGGAAGGACTGGGGCAGCCTGGGACCCAGCATACCTGGGTTGCAACCCCCGCTATGCAGTCCCTCGGGCAGGAGGCGCTCTGTGCATCAGTTCTCCCCCGCCCCCCAATTTGGGGATAACAGCCCCACGGGGGGCAGGGAGGGTGGCTAGGATCAATGGGTTAAAAACTGCGAGGTCCCCAGAGGCCACGGTGATGGGCAGACCAGGACTCTAGCCACCGCCCCAAAACATCAAGGAGGGCTGACGGCAAAGCCAGGCAGGGGGGGCAATCTCCCTTGCGTTCGGGGCCCTAGAGAGCGTCTCCGTCACCCCACCTGGCCCCGATTTGCCCCACCTCTGGGCCGGGCCGCAAGGCAGGGGCCCGCGAGATGAAATTGGCAGCACCACGCAGGTCAGCGCCGCCGGCTCCGAGCGGGCGGGTCATACCCCAGCAAACGCCTCCGAAAGGAAGCCGTAGCTATCAGCATGATCAGCTTCATCGGCTCTACAGCTCGGTATCTCCCGATCACCGTGAGCGACTGAGAAACCTCCCGCCTCGCAGTGTCAGAGGCCGTTTCTCCGGAGCAGCCTTGAGGTTTCTGCTCTGCTCGAGGCACGCGAGATAAGGACAGACAGATTTCAGGCCCCCGCCTCCAGGGAGCTTTTTGCAACTGAGTCTGTCCTAGGCCAGGGCAGCGGGGCTTCAGCCTGGCTCCCCTCACACCCCAGCTCTGTCGGTGCCCCGCAATCCTGACCCGCAGCCCCCTGCTAGCCGAGCCCTGGGCTCCACCTCTACATACAGATTTAAAGTCTATCGGGCCAGATCCCCAATTGATGTAAATTCAGTGCTGTTACAGCCGATCTGGCCCCACTGACGCCAATGGAGCTCCGGCCGATTGACATCTTCATCAGTGATCTGGAGGATGGGATGAATTGCACCCTCAGCAAGTTTGCAGATGACACTAAACTGGGAGGAGTGGCAGATACGCTGGAGGGTCGGGATAGGATACAGAGGGACCTAGACAAATGAGAGGATTGGGCCAAAAGAAACCTGATGAGGTTCATCAAGGACAAGGGCAGAGTCCTGCACTTAGGATGGAAGAATCCCATGCACTGCTACAGACTAGGGACCGAGTGGCTAGGCAGCAGGTCTGCAGAAAAGGACCTAGGGGTTACGGTGGACGACAAGCTGGATATGAGTCAACAGTGTGTCCTTGTTGCCAAGAAGGCTAACGGCATTTTGGGCTGTATAAGTAGGTGCATTGCCAGCAGATCCAGGGATGTGATCATTCCCCTCTATTCGGCATTGGTGAGGCCTAATCTGGAGGCCTGTGTCCAGTTTTGGGCCCCACACTACAAGATGGATGTGGAAAAATTGGAAAGAGTCCAGCTGAGGGCGACACAAAGGATGAAGGGGCTGGAGCACAGGATTTATGGGGGGAGGCTGAGGGAGCTGGGTGGAATCTCCATCATTAGAGGGTTTGAAGGCCCGGCTTGACAAAGCCCTGGCTGGGCTGATTTAGTTGGGGTTGGTCCTGCTTTGAGCAGGGGGTGGGACGAGATACCTCCTGAGGTCCCTTCCAACCCTGAGATTCTATGAGTCTATGACCCCAGCTGGGGTCTGGCCCCGATTCTGTTCCCCATCAGTGTTTGCCCCTGATGGGCCCTCAGCCCTCGATCTCGGGGTGGGGGTGTAAGCTCCTGGATGCCCTCCAGCAGAGGGGGACTCCTGAAAAACAGGAAACACGGTGTTGAAATCAAAACCCCAGCTCGAGACGCATGAGAACATGGTCAGATAATTATCTTGCTGCACAAGAACAATCTGCTGCTGAGGCTGCTTCGACCTGGCCTCCCTGCAGCACCTGAAGGGTTAACGGCCTGCTAGCAGCTCAAAGGCCGATGCCCATCCTGGCAGCCACAGGCCAGGAGAATCATTGTTGCCACGGCTGGTGTAGATGTCAGCTGCAGGTGGGAATCCTGTGTTGGGGCCGGAGGGGTGCTCAGGCCCGGCTTTGTGGATAAGAAAGGGCTGATGGGAAATTTAGCTAGACAAGCAATGTGATCTAGTGAGTAAGGACATAGGGCTGGGAGCCAGGACTCCTGGGTTCTCTCCCTGGCTCTGGGAGGGGAGTGGTGTCTAGTGGTTAGAACAGGGGGGCCTGGGAGCCAGGACTCCTGGGTTCTCTCCCCACCTCTACCACCAACCTATTGTGTGACCTTGGCCAAGTCTCTTCCCCTCTTGCTGCCTCGGTTTCCCCTTCCAGCCTTTGCCTATTTAGGCTGGGCGCTCTCCGGGCAGGGACTGTCTCTGCAGCGCCTGGCACAACAGGGCCCTGAGCTCAGACCAGATCTCTAGGTGGCACCTTACTGTGAAATATACATCGTGAGCTGCTTGCACAGATGGGGAAACCGAGGCGGGGGGGGGATGGAAGTAACATGGCTGGTTTCTCACAGGGAGTCTGCGGCAGAGCCGGGAACAGAACCCAGGAGTCCTGAGTCCCAGGCACCTCAGCCACAAGCCCCCGGCACTCCGCGGCGCCAGAAGAGACACAACGACGCAGCTGCAATTAAGACGCTTCATCAAGGAAAATCCAGGCCAGGCCCTCGCCCTCAGGAGGCACTTGTGTTGCAGTCGGGCCCCTGCTCAGGATCGGGGCCCCTCTGCGCCAGGCGCTGCACAGATGCATTGCAGGAGACCATCCCTGCCCCCAAACCAGCGGCACCAGTATAGCCATTATCCCCTCTGGGGAGCTAAAGGAGTAGCTCCATTTGCCAGCAGCGCTAGTGTGGCTGTTATCTGCCCTGTGCACCAGCCCCTAGAGGCGCATGCTGCTCTCCTTTTCCCCCAGCATCCTGGTTCCTCGTCCGTCAGAGACCTCTACACCTGCGGAGGACGTAGGAGACCCAGGATATCCAGCCCCCCAGGCCCCCATGACCCCTGCCCCCACCCAGCCCCCTTCAGGAGACACCAGCCTGGGACTGCCCATGCTGAGCCCTCCCCGCGTCCTCCGCACCTGAGATCTCCTGCTCTCAGCCCTGCCTTGCTCTGCTCTCCTGGGGCGGGGACCATGCTCCCCCCCAGAAGGGGCGCATCTAATCGCTTCCTGCCAGTGCCCTGGCTTTACTCAACTTCCTACCTTCCGCGCAGCTTGCAGAGCCCCAGCCCCAGGATTGCAGACAGCGCTGAGAGGAACAAGCTCTGGTCTACCTCCAACCACAGCTCCCGGGCCCATGGCGTCCCCCTTCCCCACCAGGAGCTGGGGGCAGGTAAGTCCCCCTTGATTTGACAGGGATTGCAGGGAGCCGGCCATGCAGCAGGGATGGGGGGAGCCCATGTCCCCATCCCTCCCGGCAGCCCAGACGGAGACAACCCAGAGACCTGCCCCACTGTCCAGCCAAAGAGGGTCCCCAATGGAACCCAGAGTCCCACTCCCCTCCTAGAACCAGGGGGAGAACCCAGGAGTCCTGGCTCCCAGCCTTTCCCCTCTAACCACTAGACCCCACTCCCCTCCCAGTGCTGGGGATAGAACCCAGGAGTCCTGGCTCCCAGCCCCCCCTGCTCTAAGCCACTAGACCCCACTCCCCTTCCCAGAGCCAGGGAGAGAACCCAGGAGTCCTGAGTCCCGGCCCCACCTTTTCTAACACTGGAGTGGGGGTGTGCGTAGGGGGCAGCAGCCAGGACTCCTGGGTCCCTCTCAGCAGGCTGCTGCCTCAGCACTGGGCACGCCCAGAGGAGTCAGGCCCCCAAGCCAGCCTGTGGGTCAGGTGAAGCGCGAGGGCATTGGAGTGCACCTGTAACCAGGGACTCATCCTCAAGTGGGCAGGAGTCTCCAGTGGGGTCCCGCGGGGATTGGGTCGTGCCCTGCGCTAGTTCCCGCTGGGACCAGTGTCCGGGACGGGAACATCAAACCCTCCCAGCTAACGTTAGCAGAGGGCCCAGAAATCGGGAAATCCCGAGGGGGCCGGGGGCAGGGACCCAGAGCGCGCGGGCAAACGCCGGGCGTTTTAACACGTCCGCACGTCCCCGCCCGCGGCGAGGAACCGCAAACGTCAGCCGGGGGCTCTCCCCTGGGGGGCAGTGACTCTGGAACAGATCTGGGGCGATGGCGGAGAGTCGGCTGGACTGGGGCTAACGCCGTCCTGGGATCTCGAGGAGGAGCAGGGAGGGGATTTTCCCTCTGGAGCTGACCCAGGGGTGACGCTGCCGAGCCCTGGGTCTGGCTCTGGGGCACAGAGTCAGTCGGGGAGGGGTCAGAGCAGAGCCCCGAGGACGATTCGACGGTTCGAAGCCCTGCCGCAGAGCGAGCGACGCCAGGAGCTCCAGCTATTGTGCTGAGCCCAGGACACGCTCCGGGGCGCCGTGATCCCCGTCTGTCCGTCCCTATGCAGGGGGCAGAGAGTTGATCGGGGCTGGTCAGTTTTTCTCGCGGTGGGGGGGTGGGGGAATTAACCATTGGGGCCATGCACCAGGGCCATGGGGGATCCTCCATCCCCGGCAGATTTTCAGTTCAGACTGGGGGGTTTCCTAAAAGAGCAGCTCCGGGGATGGTTTGCGGGGCGGTCTCTGGCCTGGGCTACCGGGGGGGTCAGACTAGACGGCCACAGGGGTCCCTGCTGGCCGGGGATCTGGGAATGACTGAAATCAGGCAAATACCGGCAGGGCAGCTAGAGACCAGCCCAATTGGCTCAGGGGGTGAATGGAGCAAGAGGGGTATGGCGGAAGAGCCAGGACTCCTGGGTTCTCTCCCCAGCTCTGGGAGAGGAGTGGGGGCTAGTGGTTAAAGCTGGGGGGTTTGGGAGCCAGGACTCCTGGGTTCTCTCCCCAGCTCTGGGAGAGGAGTGGGGGCTAGTGGTTAGAGCAGGGGGGGCTGGGAGCCAGGACTCCTGGGTTCTCTCTCTGACTCTCTGTGTGACCTCCAGAAAGTCCTTTCACCTCAGTTTCCTCTAGTAGAAGTCAGGGTCGATGCTAGTGAAGCTGGAGGGGAGGAAGAGTTGAGAGACTCCCGTAGCCGCGGCTCAGGAGGGGCTGCGTGACTCTCCAAAGGACGGGGCCCTGGAGCACAAACCCGGGGTTGGTCCCCCCCCCCCCCACGGGGGGGGCTGGCTGTGGGGGAGGGGCAGCACTCCGGAGAACACGAGGTTGGCACCAGGGAACAGAAATCTGCTGAGACAAGAGGTCCCGGAACTGTCTGGAGGGGTGGAATAGCAGGGGCTGCGGGTCGGGAGTGAGTGGCACCCACACAGCTGGGGGAGGAGGAGGGTTGGGATAGGAGGGGCCGCAGGTCGGGAGTGGGGGGCACTGGCGGAGGCGAGGGGGATAGGAGGGGCTGCAGGTCGGGAGTGGGGGGCACTGGCGGAGGTGAGGGGGATAGGAGGGGCTGCAGGTCGGGAGTGGGGGGCACTGGCGGAGGTGGGGAGAGACAGCAGGGGCTGCGTGTCAGAAGTAGGGTTGCCAACTTTGTAATTGTACAAAACCGAACACACTAGCCCTGCCCCGCCCCTTCCCCGAGGCCCCGCCCCCATGCACTCCATCCCCCCTCCCTCCTCGCTCGCTCTCCCCCACTTTCACTGGGCTGGGGCAGGGAGTTGTGCTGGGGGTGTGGGCTCTAGGGTGGGGCCAGGGATGAGGGGTTTGAGGTTCAGGAGGGGGCTCTGGGCTGTGGCAGAGGGAGGGGGTGCAGGGAGTGGGCCGGGGCTCAGGGCTGGGGTGGGGTGCAGGAGGGGGTGCAGGTTCCAGGAGGGAGTTAGGGTGCAGGAGGGGGTTCCGATCTGGGGCAGGAGTTCGGGGTGCAGGCTCCGGCCGGGCAGCGCTTACCTCAGGCAGTTCCCGGTCGGTGACGCAGCGGGGTTAAGCTAGGCTCCTTGGCTCCGCGCTGCTCCCGGAAGAGGCCGCCATGTCCGGCTCCTAGGCGCAGGGGCGGCCAGGCGGCTCTGTGCGGTGCGCACTGCCCACTTCCACAGGCACCGCCCCCACAGCTCCCATTGGCCGCGGTTCCCGCAGGCACCGCCCCTGCAGCTCCCATTGGCCACAGTTCCCGGCCAATGGGAGCTGCAGAGCCGGCGCTCAGGGCAGGGGCAGCGCGCGGAGCCTCCCTGGCAGCCCCTGCGCCTAGGAGCCGGATATGGAGGTCGCTTCCGGGAGCCGTGCGGCGCTGGGGCAGGCAGGGAGAAAACCGGACGCCTGGCAATCCTAGTTGGGAGTGAGGGGCACCGGCCGGGCCACGTGCTAAAGCGGTCACTTCTCCCCAGCTTTCCGGCAACGCCACCTCACCCGTGGCCAACAACAGCGCCCCGCCCACCGCCAACGTCCTCGACCAGCTCTCGGTGGCCATCTTCGTGGTCTCCTCCCTGCTGGGCATGGTGGGCAACGGCCTGGTGGTCTGGGTCACCTGCTTCCGCATGCGCCGGACGGTCAACTCGGTCTGGTTCCTGAGCCTGGCGCTGGCCGACCTGCTCTACTCCCTGCTGCTGCCCTTCTACGCCGCCGCGACCGCCGCGGGCAATCACTGGGCGTTCGGCAACTTCCTCTGCAAAGCCGTCAACTCCCTCCTCTTCCTCAGCATGTTCGCCAGCGTCTTCCAGCTGACGCTCATCTCGGCCGATCGCTGCCTGCTGGTGGCCCGTCCCGTCTGGGCCCAGGGGTTCCGCACGCCGCGCTGGGCCTGGGGGGCGGCCAGCGTGGCGTGGCTGCTGGCCGGGGCTTTCTCGGCCCCCTACCTGGTCTTCCGGCAGGTGCACGCCCGGGGGGAGCGCTGCATCTGCATCAACAATTTCGGGGACGGGGCGACAAGGGTGGTGCGGAAGCGGGCCCTGATCGTGGTGCGGTTCGTGGCCGGCTTCCTGGCGCCGCTGCTGGTCATCACAGCCTGCCACGCGGTCGTGATGCTGCGGGCCGGGCACCGGGGCCGCCGGCCCAACCGAATGGCCAAGGTGGTGGCTGCCGTGGTGTTGAGTTTCTTCCTCTGCTGGCTGCCCTACCACATCTTCAACTTCCTGCACAGCTCGCCGAGCAACCGTGCGGCCATCAAGGTGGGCTCCTCCCTGGCCTTCAGCCTCACCTGCCTGGGCTGCTTCCTCAACCCCCTGCTCTACGCCTTCCTGGGCCGCCGCTTCCAGGAGGGGCTGCGGGGCAGCAGCCGCGCCCGCTGGCTGGAGGCCGCCATGGCCGAGGACTCGCTGGGCTCCGGCAGCGGACGCCGGCGCAACCGCTCGCTGGGCTCCAACACCTCCTCCGAGCTGCGGATGATGCAGCCGTGACGGGGCAGGGGGAAGGGGCCAGGGCCCCATGCGGGGTGGGGGGCAGCTGTGGGAATGGCACTGAGCAGGGCGTGCTGGGAGGCCAGGGCCGCACCAGAGCAGTGCATGCTGGGAGGCCAGGGCCGCACCACAGCAGTGCATGCTGGGAGGCCATTGGACATGGCGGAGCAATGCATGCTGGGATCTGTCATCATCTCCCTGGGCTACGCTGGAGCAGTGCATGCTGGGAGGCCATGGGACATGGCGGAGCAATGCTTGCTGGGAGCTGTCATCATCTCCCTGGGCTGCGCTGGAGCAGTGCATGCTGGGAGGCCATGGGACATGGCAGAGCAATGCATGCTGGGAGCTGTCATCATCTCCCTGGACTGTGCTGGAGCAGTGCATGCTGGGAGCCCAGGGCCTCGCCAGAGCAGTGCATGCTGGGAGCCCATGGGCCACACTGGAGCAGTGCATGCTGGGACCCCAGAGCAGTGCATGCTGGGAGCCCATGAGCCATGCCGGAGCGGTGCATGCCGGGAGCTTATGCAGGAGCATGCTGGGAACTCTTGCCCTCATTGGCCACACCGGAGCAATAACAGGCCACACCCCTTTCCCATGCTGCAGGAACTCAGTGATACTCACTGGCCGCTACCCCACAGGGTGGGCGGGGCTGTTACAAGGCTGTGGCCATGGTGGTTGCCATGGATACCACCACCTGGCCACCATTTTGGGGCCTGATTTTCAGACCGGGACAGAGTGATTCCTAAAACCAGGCTCTTTTTATACAGAAGGCTCAGATCTACTTTTGTTACATCGACCACCCCATTGGTTGGTGTATCCTTCCACCAATTAATGTAGTCCGTCCAAAAAAAAAAAAGAATTCTGGGAATCCAGCCCACTTTACACAGGAGCCGGCTCTACTTTCAAAGGGCAGCTACCGAGCATCCTTCCACCACAAAAGTAGTCCCTCAAAACATAGGTCTCAAAACTGGACCCTTAGTATACAGGATCCAGGTCTACTTTCAATGTAAACTGATTGTGTGTCCTTCCGCCAAAAAAAATAGTCCCTCAAAAAAAAAATGGCTGAAAACCAGGTCCTGTGACGTTCCTCCATAACTTGTGTGTGTCCTTCCGCCAAACAATAAAAGGTAAAATAGCCCCTTAAAAATCTGAACATCAAGCTCCATCATATTCAGGTACCGGGACTACTTCCTTTGTCACCTTCTTGCACTCTGTTTTGTGGCCTTCCACCACAAAATATAGTCCCTGAAACACACATGGGAAAGTTGTGCCCTTTAAATACAAGGGCTGGGCCTTATTACGCCCCCTTCTGTCTTCTCCCCCTCAAAAGAAGTAGTCCACCCAACAAGTAGAGAGCGTCTCCTTATCTCCTTGTAGCCTATCCCAGGCAAAAATAGTCCCTCCAATAAGCATCCTGAAAGTCATGCTCTGTGTTACAGGCCAGAACTTCCCCGCCCTCTCCCTGAGCTTTGTATCCTTCCGCCGTCTCGGCAATAGCCTCTCCCAAAACCAGCTGAATAAAGCTGCCAGAGTGGCTTGGGTTTCTATGAACGACCAAAGGCGGCAGATGTGAATTTAGCACTGGGGGGCGGCACCTGGATGGAACAGCCAGTGGGGTAGAGCTCTGCAAGCCCCACCCCTGGGCGGAGTCATGCCACTTAGTGGGCAGGGCTTGGTAAGCTCCTCCCATGGGCAGTGCCATGTCTTTTCATGGGCGAGGCTGTGGCTCTGGCGCTCCCAGTGGCCATCTCGGGTGTTTGTTACAGAGAAAAGAACAGGCGAGACTCGTCCACCGTCACATGGTGAATCAGTGAGACAGCTGGGGATAGAACCCAGGAGTCCTGGCTCCCAGGCCCCCCCTGCTCTAACCACTAGACCCCATTCCCCTCCCAGAGCTGGGGATAGAACCCAGGAGTCCTGGCTGCCAGCCTGCCACTCTGACCCACTAGCCCTACTCCCCTCCCAGGGCTGGCAAAGCGAGCCAGGGGTCTCTTTCCCCGGGCATAGCGGATGGGCTGGGCTCCGGCCTGGCTCCCACGGGGAGGAAGAAGATACCTCCGGTTTCAGATCTGGAAAGGGGAAGCCGAGCCCCCTGCTCTGGGGCCAGGGGAGTTTTTCACCAGAGGATGAAGCAACCCAGCTTCCCATCCCACCGGTCGGGGAGGAAGCGAAAGCCCAGGGCAGAGGTGGGCGAGGGCTGGCAGAGCACCCATGGAAAAAAAATAGTGGGTGCTCAGCACCCACCGGCAGCCCCTCCCCCTCACTCCCAGCACCTCCCGCCCACCGCGGCTTGGAAGAAGGGGTGGGAAGAGGTGGGGTGGGGGTTTGGGGGGAGGGGTGGAGTAGGGGCGGGGCCTGGGGCAGAGCGGAGGTGGGAAGAGGTGGGATGGGGGGTTGGGGGAAGGGGCGGAGCGGGGGTGGGAAGAGGTGGGGAGGGGGTTGGGGGAAGGGGTGCAGTGAGGGTGGGGCCTGGGGTGGAGCGGTGGTGGGAAGAGGTGGGGATGGAGTTTGGGGGAAGGGGTGCAGTGGGGGTGGAGCGGGGGTGGGGGAAGGGGTGGAGTAGTAGCAGGGTCTGGGGCAGAGTGGGGGTCGAGCACCCCCCGGGAACTGAGGCAGTCAGCGCCTATGAGACGCCCACCAGAGGAGACACCCCAGCCAAGACCAGCCCAGCGCCCTAAGGCCTTGCCATGCAAAGGGGAGCAGTGCATGCTGGGAATGCCCCCCCCCCCAGCCATGGTGCAGCCGTGCATGCTGGGAGCTGCCTGACACCTCACTTGGCCACTCTGAAGCAGTGCATTCTGGGAATCCTCCCCCTCCCCAATTGGTCACACCTGTCTCCTAAGCGAGCCCTGCCCTGTGTCTCCACCTGCTCCTCCCGGACACCTGGGTTCTCCGCTGCCAGCCCTGCCCTGACCCCACAGCTCCTGCTCTGATGCCCCCCCCCAGCCCCCATGCTGGCAGCAACAGGCAGTGTGTCCCCCCCCCCACCACCCCCAGTTCTCCTTTTTGGTGCATCCTCACACATCCTGCTCTGGCCGGGGCCCAACCCTGGGGCAGGGAGGAGTGACCGTCTGGCAGCCACTGGGTTCCTGGAAAATAAGCTCAGAGCCAGCGACAAGCGGACGGGGCCGGCGGGCGCTGCCTCCCCAGGTAACGGGGCGGGCGGCCACGCCAGCCTGGGCCCCACACAGCCCCGGTCATGGCTGGACTGGGAACACGGGCAGGGGCAGGGTGGGGGGTGTAATATTCGATCTCTGTGCGTGGGGGCGGGGGTGCACACGTTGTGTGTCAGTTGTGACTCTGTGTGTGGTAGAAAACTAGCTTTCTGTGTGTGCTGACACGTTGTGTCTCAGTTGTGACATTGTGTGTGTGTGTTTGTGATGAAGTGGGGGATTGTCTTAGACTCTTGCATGAGCACTGTGTGTGCCTCAGTTTCCCTGTGTGCTGTGTGTGTAAAGGGGAAGGGAGAGGGGGTTTGTTGTTGCAGGGGACCAGGTGTGATCTTGCCTCGCAGTCGGGACCCGGACACTGGTCTGGAGATTGGGGACCCAACGACTGGGAGGCCCAGCCCAGCCCGGGAGCCAGTCGGTTCTGGTCAGTGGGGGGACAATGGGCTGAGGAGAGAGGGGCCCGGGGACCTGACCAGCTGGGTCCAGCCAGGGGGGAACAAAGGACGGAAGAGAGGGGCCCAGGTGACCTGTTTACCTGGGACTGAGGACGGAGGAGGGGCTGTGGGGGAGGGGATATAGGGGGCTCGGCTGGAAGGAGGGGGATTGTGGACTGGGGACAAGGAGCAGCCGGAGCCCATGGGGACGGGACAGACCCAGCCGGCCGGGGCTGAGACTGGCCAGGCCCGAGGGCCCCGAGAACTGCCTGGGCTGGGTCCAGATGTTCAATAAACCTCCTGTGTGAGGCTGGTGGGGAGTCACTGGGTAGAGACCGGGGGGCGTTGCTCCCTCTGGGGGTGGGGGCCCAGGAGGCCCAGAGCGAGGGGACTAGCTCTACTCCCCTCCCAGGGCGGGCAAAGGGAGCCGGGGGTCTCTTTCCCCGGGCATGGCGGGCGGGCCGGGCTCCAGCCTGGCTGGCAGGCCGGGCTCCAGCCTGGCTGGCAGGTGGCAGGAAGGAGACACCTCCGGTTTCAGATGTGAAAAGGGGAACCGAGGCCCCTGCCCCCTGGGGAGTTTTTCACCAGTGGGTAAAAGAACCCGGCTTCCTGTCCCGCCAGCTCGGGAGGAAGTGAAAGCAGAGGGCAGAGGTGGGCGAGGGGCAGCTGGGGGAATGACGAGACGCCCACCAGGCAAGACCAGCCCAGCGCCCTAAGGCCTTGCCATGCCAAGGGGAGCAGTGCATGCTGGGAACTCTTGCCCCCCCGCTTGGCCATGGTGCAGCCGTGCATGCTGGGAGCTGCCTGACACCTCTCTTGGCCGCTCTGCAGCAGTGCATTCTGGGAATCCTCCCCCTCCCCAATTGGTCACACCTGTCTCCTAAGCGAGCCCTGCCCTGTGTCTCCACCTGCTCCTCCCGGACACCTGGGTTCTCCGCTGCCAGCCCTGCCCTGACCCCACAGCTCCTGCCCTGATGCCCCCCCCCCAGCCCCCATGCTGGCAGCAACAGGCAGTCCCCCCCCCCCCGCCCCCAGTTCTCCTTTTTAGCACATCACTCCCCCAGCACATCCGCTCTGGCCGGGGCCCAACCCTGGGGCAGGGAGGAGTGACCGTCTGGCGGCTGCTGGGTTCCTGGAAAATAAGCTCAGAGCCGGCGCCAAGCGGACGGGGCCGACGGGCGCTGCCTCCCCAGGTAACGGGGCGGGCGGCCACGCCAGCCTGGGCCCCACACAGCCCCGGTCATGGCTGGACTGGGAACACGGGCAGGGGCAGGGTGGGGGCTGTAATATTCGATCTCTGTGCATGGAGGGTGTGTGTGCGCATGTTGTGTGTCAGCTGTGACTGTGTGTGCATTATAACAATCGCTCTGTGTGTGCATGCGTTGTGTGTTGGTTGTGACTGTGTGTGCGTTATAACAATCGCTCTGTGTGTGCATGCGTTGTGTGTTGGTTGTGACTGTGTGTGCGTTATAACAATCGCTCCGTGTGTGTTGTGTGTGCATGCGTTGTGTGTTGATTGTGACTGTGTGTGCATAACACTCTAGCTCCGTGTGTGTGCATACAATGTTTGTCAGTTGTGCCTTTTTGTGTGTTATAACAATCGCTCTCTGTTTTGAGTGTGTGCACACGACATGTGTCGGTTGTGACATCGTGTGTGCGTTATAACACTCTACCACTGTGTGTTTGTGTGTGCACGCATGTGCGAGCATTGTGTGTCGGTTGTGACATTGTGTGTGTTATAACAATCGCTCTGTGTTTTGTATGTGCACACTGTGTGTCGGTTGTGACATTGTGTGTGTTATAACAATCGCTCTGTGTTTTTCTGTGTGTGCGCGCACATGTTGTGTGTCAGTTGTGACGTGTGTGTTATAACAATCGCTCTGTGTTTGTCTGTGCACGCACATGTTGTGTGTCAGTTGTGACGTGTGTGTGATAATCACGCTGTGTTTTGTATGTGCACACTGTGTGTCGGTTGTGACATTGTGTGTGTTATAACAATCGCTCTGTGTTTTTCGGTGTGTGTGTGCACATGTTGTGTGTCGGTTGTGGCTGTGTGTGCATTATAACACCCTAGGGCTCTGTGTGTGTGCACGCGTTGTGTGTCGGTTGTGATATGGCATGTGCGTTATAACACCTAGCTCCGTGTGTGTGTGTCTGCCCTGCAGCTGGACAGACCGACCCAGGCCACGCAGCCGGGGAGCCAGGGGTTGCTGGGGGGGGGGGTGCCCCCGACTCTTCGCTATTTTTCCGCGCTGGCTGGAGCGAAGCGAGGGTGCGTCCGGCTGTCCCCCAGGGTAGACAGACCGGTGGGGGGGTCTGGTGTGCCGTTCTGGGGGGGTCCGAGGATGCTCCAGGTGCAAGCTGGGACAGGGCTTGGGGGGGGGGGG
>QXTE01000653.1:65507-79834 GCA_003942145.1 Platysternon megacephalum | reverse complement strand
CCCGAGCCACACGGGCCCGTCTCCCCCGGCCTCCCGCCCCGCCCGAGCCACAGGGACCCGTCTCCCCGGCCTCCCGCCCTGCCCCAGCCACCCGGGCCCGTCTCCCCCGGCCTCCCGCCTTGCGAAGCGAAATCAAGTCCAAATGGGTCCAACAGAATTTTATTCTCTTGGCGGCGGCAGCCGCTGCTCGTTTCCAAACCCCACCGAGGTTCAGCCCCACTCCCGGACAGGGCCCCCTTCCCCTCCCCTCGCCCCCCACGGAGCAGGGAGTCCAGGGGGCAGAGATGGGGAAAGTCCAGCTCGTGCAAACAGCACTAACCCAGAGCCCCTGGGAGTGGGGGTCCCCCCCATTCAGCTGCAGGGTGGGGGAGGGACCTAACTGAACCAAGTGGGGTTCCCGCAGGGCACCCCACTATTCAAACACAGGGCATGGGGGGTCTCTCTCAGACCTCAACGCAGGCTGGCGTCCCCTGCTATCCGCACTCCAAGCTCAGGGAAGAGGGGGTGTCTTTGCTTCCCAGGGGAGGCCAGCAGGACACCCCCACACGACAGCCAATGCAGAGGAAGGTACAGACTCCCTAATACCAGACTGGGGGTGTCAGAGGAATGGGGAGGCTGGCGGGGGGGAAGGGAACCTGTCATGGATGAAGATCATTAACCGCCCCCATTAAGGGATGCACAGTCCCACCGAGGACCCAAAGGAGGGAGCTCCCAGATTTCACTTAAAGGTGGGGACCGGAGTGAGAGTCAGGGACAGCCCCCACCCCCCAGGCCAAAGGACCTTCCATCTTAGTAAGGGTCAATGAGAGGCCATGGCCTATCTGGAGGCGGGAGGGGCTTGTTGTGAGGGGTGTGGCCTTGGAGTAAAGAGGGCGGGGCTACGTCTCCACATCCTGGATCCCACACTTCAGGTTTGCTGGGACAGCGATATCTGCAAAGGACAGAAGAAGAGACACGTGTTAGACAGAGTAATAGGGGTCCTGGCCTCGTCTACACCATCCATGGCCCACAGCTGGGAACAGAACCCAGGCGTCCGGGCTCCCTGCCCCTCACTGCTCTAACCCACCAGCCCTCCCCGCTCCCAGCCCCGGGAGAGAACCCAGGCGTCCGGGCTCCCTGCCCCCCGCTGCTCTAACCCACCAGCCCTCCCCCCTCCCAGCCCCGGGAGAGAACCCAGGCGTCCGGGATCCCTGCCCCCGCTGCTCTAACCCACCAGCCCTCCCCGCTCCCAGCCCCGGGACAGAACCCAGGCGTCCGGGCTCCCTGCCCCCCGCTGCTCTAACCCACCAGCCCTCCCCGCTCCCAGCCCCGGGAGAGAACCCAGGCGTCCGGGCTCCCTGCCCCCCGCTGCTCTAACCCACCAGCCCTCCCCGCTCCCAGCCCCGGGAGAGAACCCAGGCGTCCGGGCTCCCTGCCTCACCAATTTTCTTGGGCTGAGGCAGGTTCAAGTTGTTCATCAGCTGGACAAAGGCCTCGCAGCTCTGGGTCAGTCGGGGGTTCAGGGTCCTCTCTTCCTCCACCGTGGACACCGTCTGGCCTGCAGGGGGCGCCAGGGGGCGGGTGAGATACAGCACAGCGCCCCCTAGCGCCGGGCTGGGGCATCGGGGCCAGCCCTGACTGCCCCTACTGAGCCCCGCCCCCTGCCGCACAGCGCCCCCTAGCGCCGCGCTCGGACTCACCCGTGTAGTCGTGGGCCGGGTAGATCAGACAGTCTCCGGGGAGCAGGGCCGGCTCCAGGCACCAGCTGACCAAGCAGGTGCTTGGGGCGGCCACTCGGGAGAGGGGCGGCACGTCCAGCGATTCGGCGGCAATTCGGCGGAGGGTCCCTCACTCCCGCTCGGAGCGAAGGTCCCGCCGAATTGCCGCCGCAGATCGCGATCGCGGCTTTTTTTTTTTTTGTTTTGTTTTTTTTGCTGCCTGGGGCAGCAAAAACCCTGGAGCCGGCGCTGCCGGGGAGCGTGAAGATTTTCTCGTGCACGGAGCGGTACAGAGTCTCCGGGGAGCCTGGGGGGTGGAGAGAAGGGGGGCCTGGTTACCACAGGGTGGGGGACACAGCCCATCTCCTGGCATGCCCCCCCCCATCATCGCCCCCAGTGCCCCATGGGAACCCCAGCTCCCTCTTGCCAGACCCCCCAGCACAGCACCCTGCCCATCCCCCCAGTGCCCCCTCTCTGAACCCCCTGGCACAGCACCCCCACCATCCCCACAGCACCCACTGGCTGAGCCCCAGAGACACACCCTGCCATCGCCTTGGCAACCAGCAGCCATGTTCCTCATCGCTATGGCAACTGCTGGGCATGACCTGGAGATGTCCCCCATCGCCTTCTCAGGGACCCCCTGCCCCCCCAACAGAGTCCCCCCGTCTCGCTAAGGAAGCCCAGGTCACCGGCCGGCCAGGGGCCTCCTCCAGCCTCGGCCAGTTCTCTAGTTTCCCCTGCTTCCTAATCCTGTGGGTTTTTGCTTCTCAGGAAGCAGCTGAGCTGTTTGTAAAGTGGCTGGGGAGAGGTAATGGGTTGGGGAGGGGGGAGCCCGGACTCCTGGGTTCTCTCCCTGGCTCTGGGAAGAGAAGGGAAAGAGGGGGGGCGGAGCCAGGATTCCTGGGTTCTATCTCCAGTTCAGGCAGGTCCTTTCCCCTCTTTGAGTCTCAGTTTCCCTGCCTTGCAGCAGGCCGATCGTTCCAAGCCAGGGAGTGGGTTGGCTCCCACCCCCGGAGGGGGGCCGGTTAGTTTCAATGGAGTTGGATGTTCAGGGAGACACTCAGCGGGGTGGGGAATCCACACAGAGCCACAAACAAACCCTCCCTCCCCCCGGCCCCCAAGCCACCCCTGCCACCCACTCCGGGCACCTGCCCTCCTGGGAGCCTTTCCCCGGGCACAGGAGCCTTTCCCCGGGCACAGGGGCCTTCTTCTCTAGAGGGTGCCGACTCCGATCCTCCGCCAGGTGGGTGACTGGCTGGCGAGGGGGGGAAATCAGACACTGATAGACATGTCAGCCTGGAAGGGACCTCGCTCAGCCACCCAGGCCAGTCCCCTGGTATTACCCCTGACAGGGGTTTGTCCCACCTGTTCTTCAAAACCTCCAGCGATGGAGATTCCACAACGTCCCCGAGCAATTTACCCCAGGGCTTAACCACCCAGACAGGTTGGAAGTTTTTCCTAATGTCCAACTAACCCTCCCTTGCTGCAGTTTAAGCCCATTGCTCCTTGTCCTGTCCTCAGTGCACAAGAACAATCTGTCACCCTCCTCTTAACCTTTTACGTACTTAAAGATTATGTCGTCCCCCTGCCTCCGTCTTCTCGTCTCCCGACTAATTTCAATCTGCCCTCGTAGGCCATGTTTGCTAGACCGTTAATCGTTTTTGTTGCGCTTCCCTGGACTCTCTCTCCGATTTGCCCACATCCTTCCCCGCGTGCGGTGCCCAGAACTGGACGCAAGACTCCAGGTGGGACGTCGTCAGTGCGGAGTACAGCTGAAGAATCACTTCTCGTGTCTTGCTTACAACACTCCTGATGAGACATCCCAGAAGAACGGCCTCTGGTTTTGCCACATCATCGCACTGGTGACTCACATTTCGCTTGTGAGCCACCAGAACCCAGAAATCCTGGCTCCCAGTTCCTCTTGCTCTAACCACTAGACCCCACTCCCCTCCCAGAGCCAGGGAGAGAACCCAGGAGTCCTGGTTCACTCTGACCCCCAGATCCCTTTCCGCAGGACTCCTTCCTAGGCAGCCATTTCCCATTCTGTGTGTGTGCGACTGATTGTTCCTTCCGAAGTGAAGCACTTTGCATTTGTCCTGATTGAATTTCATCCTATTTACATCAGACCATTTCTCCACTTTGTCCAGCTCACTTTGAATCTTAATCCTGTTCTCCAACGCGCTAGTGTGACAAAGTGGGGGATTTTCTTAGTGTTTTGCATGAACACTGCGTGTGCCTCAGTTTCCCTGTGTGCTGCGTGTGTAACAAGGCGGTGGGAGGGGGTTTGTGATTGCAGGGGACCAGATGTGACCTTGCCTAGCAGCCAGGACCCCAGACACCAGCCTGGAGATTGGGAGCCAGCCGGTTCTGGCCAGTGGGGGGACAATGGGCTGAGGAGAGAGGGAGCCGGGGGACCTGACCAGCCAGGGGGGAACAAAGGACAGAAGAGAGGGGCCCAGCGGCCTGTTCACCTGGGAATGAAGACAAAGGGCGGAGGAGGGGCTGGTGGGGGAGGGGATTTAGGGGGCTTGGCTGGAAGGAGGGGGCTGGGCTGGGCAGGGGACAAGGAGCAGCCGGAGCCCATGGGGACGGGACAGACCCAGCCGGCCGGGGCTGAGACTGGCCAGGCCGAGGGCCTGAGAACTGCCTGGGCTGGGTCCAGACGTTCAATAAACCTCCTGTGTGAGGCTGGCAGAGTCACTGCAGCTAGAGATCGGGGGCGTTGCTCCCTCTGGGATGGGGGCCCCGGGGGCCCAGAGCAAGGGGACTCCCCGAGGGGGCCCACGGCAGAGCCAGGCTGCTGGGAGCTCAGAGGTGCAAACCCAGGAGACGCTGGTGCCCAGGGCTTAACCCCTGTGAGAGATTGTGACCCCCGCGAAGGGCTGTCACACTGGGGGGTTCGTCCCAGGGGCCGTACGGAGCCGAGAGCCCGGGGGCCTGGGAGTCCGTGACAGCTTGCAACCCCTCCCAGCTTGGTATTGTCCTCGGACTTTATAAGTGCGTTCTCCATGCCATTATCCAAATCACTGAACAGAACCGGAGCCCGGACAGATCCCTCCAGGACCCCACTCGAGGGGTCCTTCCAACTTGACTGCGAGCCACTGAGAACTACTCCCTGGGAGCGGTTTTCCAACCAGTTGTGCACCCACCTTAGAGTAGGTTTGTCTAGGTTGGATTTCTCTGGTTTGTTTCTGAGAAGGTCGTGTGAGACAGCATCAAAAGCCTTACTCAAGTCAAGATAGACCTCGTCGACCGCTTCCCCCCATCCACCAGGCGTCTTACCCTGTCAAAGAAGGATTTGAGGTTGGTTTGACCCGATTTGTTCCTGACAAATCCATGCTGAGTGTTACTTATCACCGGATTATTTTCTAGGTGCACACAAACGGATTGTGTGATGATTTGCTCCGTTAGCTTTCCGGGTCCCGAAGTGAAGCTGACTGGTCTGTAATTCCCTGGGTTGTGCTTATTCCCCTTTTCGTAGCTAGGTCAAATATTCACCCTTTTCCAGTCCTCTGGGATCTCTCCCGTCCTCCAGGAGTTCTCACAGAGAATCACTAGCAGCTCAGAGATCGCTTCAGCCGGTTCCTTACGTACCCGAGGACGGATTTCGTCAGGCCCTGCCGACTTGAAGACATGGAACTTAGCTAAGTAATTCTTAACTCGCTCTTTTCCTGTTGTAGCCTCAGATCCTGCCCCATGTCCACTGACGTTCACTATGGTAGTCGGCTGATGAAAACAGAAACAAAAAGGGCATTTAGCACTTCAGCCATCGCTTCGTTTTCTGTTACTGGCTTTCCCTCCTCACTGAGTAACGGGCCTGTCCCCTCCAGTGTCTGATCTCTGCTGTTTCCTTAGCAGTGTGAGCTCTGTCATTGCCTGATCCCATTCACCCAAGCTCCCTTCCACCTTCAGAGTCTCAACCAGTGCCTCCCTTTGGGGCAGAACCAAATCCAGAACCACCTCCCCCTCGCGGCTGTCACCAAAGCTGTCTCCACTGCATTCCAAGATCTGTGCCCGGCTGTGTTATTTTCCCAACCGAGTGGTTGAAATCCCCCGGCACCACCACGTGCTGGGCTTCGCATGATTTTGTGAGTTGTTTAAGAAAAGCCTCCTCCACCTCTTCTTCCCGGTTAGCTGGTCTGGAGCCCCCCTTGGTTTTCACCCCCTTTGTCCCTACCCGGAGATTTTCAATGAGTCCGTCTCCTATTCGCATCTCAGCCTCAGAGCGGGTGCAGACACCTTTGCTATCCAAGGCAACCCCTCCTCCCCCTATCCCTGAATAAACTGTGCCCTTCTGTACCGATATTGCAGTCACGGGACTTAACCCGTCACGTCACTGTGATGCACCTTCTGTCGTAACTGGGGTTATTCACTGGGATCTCTGGCCCTTCCTGTTTAGTCCCCATACTCCGTGCATTAGCACACAGGCGTCTCGCACGTTCAGTAGATTTGCCCTTTAGTGTCTCCTCTGCCCACGTTCGCCCCAGATTCCAACCCTTCACCCAGGTCTCTGTAGTGAGGATTCACCTCTGGGCACTGAACATTGTTTAAAGCCCATTTCACTAGGTCAGGCACCCTGCACCCAAAGATCCCCGTCCCCTTCCCCTGCTCAGTGTCCTTCTATGGGATATGGGGTTCTGCCACCTGGGCTGGATTCATATACCCTCAACCCAACACACCTGTGGGCCTGGTATAACCATGGGGCAGGTGGGTGGGGACTGGAGAATTGGCCACACCCTGGATTTCACAGGTCAATTGGGTGAGAGCAGGGGGGCCTGGGAGGCAGGACTCCTGGGTTCTCTCCTCAGCTCTGGGAGGGGAGTGGGGGCTGGTGGTTAGAGCTGGGGGCCTGGGAGCCAGAACTCCTGGGTTCTATCCCGGTTCTGGGAGGGGAAAGGAGTCTAGTGGTTAGAGCAAGGGGGCTCTAGGACCCAGGGCAACTGGGTTCTATCCCCAGCTGTCCTGCACAGATTTCCCCTCTTTCTGCCTCAGTTTCCCTCACTGTATAATAGGGTTGAGGCGCTTGACTCAGTTTCCCCAGGGACGGAAAGGTTTGTCAGGGTCCACTAATTAACCTGTGTTAATTGCTTTGAGATCCAGGGCTGGAGGCAACCGCAGAGAATGCTGCCGGCGCAGCTTGAGATGGTGCCAGGCTCCCTACTCGGCGGGGGGGGGGGGGGGGGGGGGGGGGGGAATTCTGCGCCAAAAACCCAAAAAGTTCTGCGCACAACATGGTAACCCACTGTGCATTTTGTCAGAATAATCCCATATCGTCCCCTCACTTCCAACTATTTTGGTAATTTATTGCGAAATCCCTGTCAGCGAGTGTGTCTGTAACGACACAGACGATCCCCCAGGAGCAGAGAGGGACAGAAACCCCTGCGCCCACATGGCTCCTTGCTGCAGGCTCCCGGTGCAGGTTNGGCGGGGGGGGGGGGGGGGGGGGGGGGGGGGGGGGGGTAAGGCAAAGAGACGCATTAGCGCAGTGGGGTCTGTCCCAGTCCCTTCCCAGGCAGGGGTGAGGGGGCTCCCTGGTTCTCAGTGGGCAAATACACCCCAAGACCCACGTAGCTACTCCTCGCCCACACACCCTTCCTCAGCTTCCCCTCCCTCATCAGGATCCTTGTCCCATGGACCGTTGCCCCTCGGCTGCCCCCACCCTCAGGGCACAGCCCTGTGCCCTCATCTCTCCCTTTCCCTGGAGATTGACTCCCCTTTCCCATCCCACTGCCCCCCCCAGGCTCCAAAAACCCCTGCTCTGCCACTGGGGAACCTCTCATCCCCCACTCCACTGGGAGTCCTCTGCTTCCCCCTCACACCCCAACTGACCCCTTCCTTGCCGGGCCCACCCCCAAGTGCCTAGCACAGGGAGCCGGAGAACCCCGCTCCTGGAGAAGGGGACCTGCCTGCGCAGCGTGAAACTCGGGTGTGGGGGGGAAATAGGTGCCCCCCCCCCACACTCCCCCTAAATGGCCCCCCATGCCAAGGCTCCCCACGGCTTCCCCACAGCTGCTTGGGTCAGCCCCACACCTCTGCAGGTCACACGGGGGCTGCCTCTCAGTGGGGAGCGCAGGCCCCTGGCTGCACGGGGGTTGGGGGCGGTGAAATCTGGGGGGGACCCAAATTCTGCACATGCACAGTGTGTCTCACAACTTGCTGGCTGGCTAAGGTGTCCAACCCCCCTTATCTACCCAGACCCTCCTCTTGGTAGCCGAGAAGGGAGCCCTTTTATAGCCCTGGTCCCTTCCCAGCATGCCTCGCTGCCCAGCTTACAACACCCATCAACCCCGGGGACTACATCTCCCACAATTCCTTTCTGCCAAGGCTGCAGCCTTAAAGGGGCAGCACCCCTTATTGGAGGGGGTGTCTGGGGATGGCTCTATCCCAGCCCCATGGAGTTCACCAGGCAGAAAGACCTTTCTCACTCCAGCTGGGACGGAGCCCCACCAGCATTGCGCCTGGCTCTGGGGTGGTGTCCGGCTGGCTGGGCCTGTTTGCAAGGGGTCAGGGTGGGTGGGAACAGACCAAGGGGTGGGGGATTCCCTTTTTTAAGCTGTGGGGGCTGTGGCTGGGCTTACCCCTCCCTGGAGAGGAAGGAAGGGAAAAGGAAAAAACTATCACGAGGAGAGGAAGGGCGGGGGGCGAGTTCAGATCTCGGGAGTGGGGGAAAGGGATGGCAGCCGATTCTCCTTCCCTCTTGCCCTTTCTCTGGGCCAAGACCACATGCAGGCTCCTGCTGCTGTTCCTGGGGCGGGAGGCGAGGGGGTCTGGGCCCCTGGGGTATATGGGGGGAGAGCAAATCCAGGGACCAGGCTGGGAAAAGTGAGGGAGCAGCGCCCTCTGGTGGGTAACTGCAGTAACACGGTGGCCCTATGGGCCCATCTCACCCGGCCTCCCGCCTTGTGAAGGAAACTCGATTCCGCTGGGTCCAACACAACTTTATTCTCTCCGCGGCGGTTCATTTCCAACCCCCCCCCTCAAGACTGAGCCACATTCACAGACTGGGGCCCCCCGCTCCCAGCTCTCGGCCCAGAGGCACCGACACCCCACGGAGCACAGACGGAGACAGCCCAGCTAGTGCCAACAGCAAGTGGGGGGGAAGCAGGGCCTGACAGAACCGAGCAGGGTCCGCCCGGGCACCCCGTTATTCAAATGCAGAAGAGGGGGGCCTGGGGGCATCTCTCAGACCCCAACGCTGGCTGCTGGGTTCCTTGCTGTCTGCACACCAGGCTCAGGGAACGGGGGGACCTTTGCTCCCCAGAGAAGGCTAGTGGGATGCCCCCAGCGAACGTAGAGGACGGTGCAAACTCCCTAATGTCAGAGGAATTGGTGGGAACATTGCAGCGGGGAAGGGAAGCTGCCATGGTTGAAGATCATTAACCCCCTCCCCAATTAAGGGATGCACCCTCCCACTCAGGACCCCACAGAGGGAGTCCCCAGATTTCACTTAAGGGGGGGACACCAGAGTGAGAGTCAGGGACAGCCAGCCCCAGGCCAAAAGGACCTTCCATCATCATAAGGGTCAATGAGAGGGTGTGGCCTATGATGAGATGGGTGGGGCTTAACATGAGGGGCGTGGCATTGGAGAAAGAGGGCGGGGCTAAGTCGCTGCATCCTGTATCCCACACTTGAGGTTTGCTGGGACGGCAAAATCTGCAGAGGATGAAGAAACAGAGACACATTAGACAGAGCGATAGGGGCCCTGGGCTCATCTACACCCCACACCGGCCCTCAGCTGGGATAGAACCCGCCCCCCCGGCTCTAACCACTAGACCCCCACTCCCCTCCCACCCCCGGGAGAGAACCCAGGTGTCCTGGCTCCCAGCCCTCCCGCTTTAACCACTAGACCCCACTCCCCTCCCACCCCCGGGAGAGAACCCAGGCGTCCGGGCTCCCAGTCTCACCAATTTGTTCGGGTTGAGAAAGGTTCAAACTGTTCATCAGCTGGACAAAGGCCTCACAGCTCTGGGTCAGTCGGGGGTTCAGGGTCCTCTCTTCCTCCACCGTGGACACCGTCTGGCCTGCAGGGGGCGCCAGGGGGCGGGTGAGATACAGCACAGCGCCCCCTAGTGCCGGGCTGGGGCATCGGGGCCAGCCCTGACTGCCCCTACTGAGCCCCGCCCCCTGCCACACAGCGCCCCCTAGCGCCGCGCTCGGACTCACCCGTGTAGTCGTGGGCCGGGTAGATCAGACAGTCTCCGGGGAGCGTGAAGATTTTCTCGTGCACGGAGCGGTACAGAGTCTCCGGGGAGCCTGGGGGGTGGAGAGAAGGGGGGCCTGGTTACCACGGGGTGGGGGACACAGCCCATCTCCTGGCATGGCCCCCCCGATACCCCCCCCCAGTGCCCCATGGGAACCCCAGCTCCCTCTTGCCAGACCTCCCAGCACAGCACCCTGCCCATCCCCCCAGTGCCCCCTCTCTGAGCCCCCTGGCACAGCACCCCCAACGCCCTCTGGCCGAACCCCCTGGCAGGGCACCCCCACCATCCCCACAGCACCCACTGGCCAGGACTCAAGGACACCCACTGCCATCACCTTGGCAGCCAGCAGCCATGTTCCTCAGGGCTATGGCGACTAGGAGGTGAACCCAGAGATGGTCCCTCCATCCCCATGGCAACCACCAATCATGTCCTAGAGATAACACCCCCCCACATACACACCTCACCATGGCACCTTCAGGTCATGCCCAGCGATTGTCACCATCGCCATGGCAGCCACCATCATATCCTGTCCCCATGGTAACCATTCACTACCCCGTCAAGAAACCCCTCCCCCCGGTAACACATACCGCCCCACCCCCACCCCAGCTCGCCCTCACCCTGCTGGAAGTCGGTGCGGCCGCAGCCCCGGATCAGCAGGGCGTCCCCGGTGAAGGCCATGGTCCTGTCACTCAGCACGTAGGTCAGGCAGCCGTCCGTGTGTCCGGGGGTGGAGCGAGCTTCCAGGGCCTGCAGACAGGGGGAGCCAGCGACATGACCCCTCCATGGGACCCAGGAGTCCTGGCTCCCAGCCCCCCCTGCTCTAACCAGCAGCCCCCACTCCCCTCCCAGAGCCGGGGAGAGAACCCAGGCGTCCTGACTCCCAGCCCCAGTGCCCAGGTGACTTACGAAGGCCCCGAATTCCAGGGCGTGGCCCTCGTGGATGAGGATGTTGGCCAAGGCCCNCCCCACTCCCCTCCCAGAGCCGGGGAGAGAACCCAGGAGTCCTGGCTCCCAGCCCCCCTGCTCTAACCACCAGCCCCCACTCCCCTCCCAGAGCCGGGGAGAGAACCCAGGCGTCCTGGCTCCCAGCCCCAGTGCCCAGGTGACTTACGAAGGCCCCGAGCTCCAGGGCGTGGCCCTCGCGGATGAGGATGTCGGCCAAGGCCCCGCTGTCCCGGGAGATCACGCTGCGGCAGCCGGGCAGCAGCTTCTTCAGCAGCCCGGTGCCCGTGACGTGGTCGGCGTGGCAGTGGGTGTTGGCTGCGCGGAGCAGAACCAGGGATTTACAGATGGGAACCTGACCCGTTCCCCACCCGCCGAGCCAGCGGTTCCTGCCCTGGGGCCGGATCGGGGCCGGTGCCTGCTAGAGGGGACAGGTCCCGTGTCCCTTTCTCCACCCCCCTGAGCCAGCGGTTCCTGCCCTGGGGCCGGATCGGGGCCGGTGCCCCCTAGAGGGGACAGGTCCCGTGTCCCATTCTCCACCCCCCTGAGCCAGCGGATCCCCTGCCCTGGGGCCGGATCGGGGCCGGTGCCCCTAGAGGGGAAAGGCCCCGTGTCCCATTCTCCACCCCCAGTCCACATCCCCTGCCTCCCAGAGCTGCTCTCACCTGCATACAGCAAGTTGAGGCCGAGCTCCCTCACCAGCTCCGCGTCCCGCTTGGCCGTCTCCAGAACCGGGTCGAGCAGAACCGCCTCCTTGGTCTTGAGGTCCGCCAGCAGGTAGGTGTAGGTGCAGCTCACGGGCTCAAAGAGCTGGGAGGGGAGATCCAGTCAGCACTGGCAGGGGAGTGGGGTCTAGTGGTTGGGGAGGTGGGGGTGGAGCCAGGACTCCTGGGTTCTACCCATGGTTCTGGTGCTATCCCGCCTGCCCCGTCAGTCATTCCCAGCTCCAGGCTCCCTGCCAGGGGCTGCCGTTCGAGGGCTCGATGCCAAGGCAGCCAGGTGACTGGCCCGCTGCCCGCCTGGCCCGCTGCCCTGGAGTGGGATGGGAAACCAGCAGATCCGCTGCCCTGGGAGCGGGACAGGAAGCCAGGAGTCCTGCAGGCAGGGCCAGGAAGCTACAGCACCACGGATCAGATCAGACCAGCAATAAGGAGGGCTCGGATTTCCTGACTGCCAGAGAACCCAGGAGTCCTGGCTCCCCCCCTGCTCTAACCACCAGCCCCCACTCCCCTCCCAGAGCGGGGAGAGAACCCAGGCGTCCTGGCCCCCAGCCCCCCCTGCTCTGACCCACCAGCCACCCCTCCCCTCCCAGGGCGGGGAGAGAACCCAGGAGGCCTGGCTCCCAGCCCCCCCCTGCTCTACCAACTAGACCCCACCCCCCTCCCACAGCGGGGCGAGCACCCAGGAGTCCTGGCTCCCAGCCCCCCCCTGCTCTAACCACTCGACCCCATTCCCCTCCCAGAAACAGATAGAGAACCCAGGAGTCCTGGGTCCTAGACTCCCCGCTCTAAACACTAGCCCCCCCTCCTCGAAAGACCTGGGGAGAGAACCCAGGCGTCCTGGCTCGCAGCCCCCAGGCCCGGCCCGGGCTCACCTGCCGGAAGAGCAGCCCCTGGCGCTGGGCGCGGCGGGTGCAATAGGGTCGCAGGGGCAGGGGCAGGGCCAGGGCCCGCCGGGCAGTGGCCGCTGCGGGGCAGCTCCGGGACAGCCACATTGCCGGGTCCGCGGGCGCTGCGCTGGTGCCAGCTGCGGGGACGGGCCCTTTAAATGCCAGAGGTTGGGGAGGACGGGAGGGGGCGGGGACAGGGAGCCAGGAGCCCTTAAAGGGCCAGCTGCTGGGTCCGGGGACATAGGGATGCCTCTGACATACGAGGGAAGGGTAACACCCACACAGACACAACACCCACACAGGAAGGGTAACACAAACAGATACACACACACTAGGGAAGGTTAACACAAACAGATACACAAACAGATACACACACACTCGGGAAGGTTAACACAAACAGATATACACACACACATACACACACACTAGGGAAGGTTAACACAAACAGATATACAAATACAAACACACACACAAGGGAAGGTTAACACAAACAGATATACACACACACATACACACACACTAGGGAAGGTTAACACAAACAGATACACAAACAGATACACACACACTAGGGAAGGTTAAAACAAACAGATACACAAACAGATACACACACACTAGGGAAGGTTAAAACAAACAGATACACAAACAGATACACACACAAATACACACACACTAGGGAAGGGTACCACCCACACAGAGACACACGTGCATAGAGATATGGAGTGACACACATGTACATGCAGTGATATAATTACACACAGGGTTCCAGATACACACACATGTCCTCTCACAGACACGCACACTCCCTGGAATACAATTATACACACAGCAGCAGCCCTGGCACATGCACTCACACACAGACATACAATTCAACACACACTGGGTTACACACATACCCAGAGTCCCCCTCTCTGTCTCACAATGCACACAGGGTTACACTTACACACACACACAGCCACACTGGCATACCCCAGGTGCACCGAGAACAAGACACAAGCACGCACACCCCAGCCTCGTTGGAAACACACACTCCCACACATTGAAGAGTGACCCGCTGAAACCTGTTAGTTGCACTGGTTTGTTATTGTAGGGTCTTCCAAGGACATTAGCAAACACATGGAAGAGGGTACGACACTGGGCCCACAGCTACAGATCGAGTCCCCTTTAAATATGCACATGAAGGTCGCAATCCCCCATACACATCCTATCCTGATTGGTCCATTCCGCAGGACAGCTCCCGGGCTGGTAGTTTCATTTCCTGTTCATCTTATTAACCCTACAAATGCCAGACATAGGGGAGGCCGCATCACCTAGTGGAAAGGGGGGGGGGGGGGTTGGAGCAGGACTCCTGGGTTCTCTCCCCAGGGCTCTGTTAAGGCAGAGGGGTGGAATGGGTTAGAGCTGGGAGAGCTGGGAGCCAGGACTCCTGGGTTCTATCCCTGGCTCTGGGAGGGGAGTGGGGGCTGGTGGGTTAGAGCTGGGGGGGCTGGGAGCCAGGACTCCTGGGTTCTCTCCCCGGCTCTGGGAGGGGAGTGGGGGCTTGTGGGTTAGAGCCAGGGTGGGTCGGGGAGCCAGGACTCCTGGGTTCTCTCCCTGGCTCTGGGAGGGGAGTGGGGTCTAGTGCTTAGAGCAGGGGGGGCTGGGAGCCAGGACACCTGGGTTCTCTCCCCGGCTCTGGGAGGGGAGTGGGGGCTTGTGGGTTAGAGCCAGGGTGGGTCTGGGAGCCAGGACTCCTGGGTTCTCTCCCTGGCTCTGGGAGGGGAGTGGGATCTAGTGGTCAGAGTAGGGGGGCTGGGAGCCAGGACTCCTGTGTTCTCTAGAGATGAGCACATGAGTTATGAGGAGAGGCTGAGGGAACTGGGATTGTTTAGTCTGCAGAAG
>QXTE01000653.1:30110-64078 GCA_003942145.1 Platysternon megacephalum | reverse complement strand
CCCCCCTGCTCTAACCACTAGACACCACTCCCCTCCCAGAGCCAGGGAGAGAACCCAGGTGTCCTGGTTCCCAACCCCCCCCCCACACACTCTCTAATCACTAGACCCCACTCCCCTCTCAGAGCCAGGGAGAGAACCCAGGTGTCCTGGTTCCCAACCCCCCCACACACACTCTCTAACCACCAGCCCCCACTCCCCTCCCCGAGCCAGGGAGAGAACCCAGGCGTCCTGGCTCCCAGCCCCCCCTGCTCTAACCACTAGACACCACTCCCCTCCCAGAGCCAGGGACAGAACCCAGGCGTCCTGGCTCCCAGCCCCCTCCTTTGCCCTCGCGGTGTAGTTACAGTAGCGCTGAACTCTGCCCTCCTTTTGGCCGTTTTGGGCGGGGACAGTCGCCGCAGGCAGAATTATCACCCCGCTGCCCTCTCGGGGACCCCCTCCCCCCAATGGAGTCCCCCCATCTCACTAAGGGAGTCCTGGTCACTGGCCAGCCAGGCGCCTCCTCCAGCCTCGGCCTGAGCTCTAGGATTTCACCCAATTGCTCCCCTGCTTCCAATCCTGCGGCTTTTGGCTTTTCAAGAAGCAGCTGAGTGGTTTGTTCAGTGGCTGGGTAGCTCTAATGGGTTAGAGCGGGGGGGGCTGGGGGCCAGGACTCCTGGGTTCTCTCCCTGGCTCTGGGAGGGGAGTGGGGGCTCGTGGTTAGAGCAGGGGGGGCTAGGGGCCAGGACTCCTGGGTTCTCTCCCCGCTCTGGGAGGGGAGCGGGGGCTGGTGGGTTAGAGCAGGGGGGGCTGGGAGCCGGGACTCCTGGGTTCTCTCCCCGGCTCTGTGAGGGGAGCGGGGGCTGGTGGGTTAGAGCAGAGGGGGCTGGGGGCCAGGACTCCTGGGTTCTCTCCCTGGCTCTGGGAGGGGAGTCGGAGCTGGTGGGTTAGAGCAGGGGGGCCTGGGGGCCAGGACTCCTGGGTTCCCTCCCTGGCTCTGGGAGGAGAGCGGGGGCTGGTGGGTTAGAGGCGGGGGCCAGGACTCCTGAGTTCTCTCCCAGGCTCCGGGAGGGGAGTGGGGTCGAGTGGTTAGAGCAGGGGGGGCTGGGGGCCAGGACTCCTGCCCCCCCCCCCGGGCTCTGGGGGGGGAGTGGGGGCTGGTGGGTTAGAGCAGGGGGGGCTGGGAGCCAGGACTCCTGGGTTCTCTCCCCGGCTCTGGGAGGGGAGCAGGATCTAATGGGTTTGAGCAGGGGTGCAGGGAGTTAAGCCTTCTCTTCTCCCCTTGCCACAGGATGTTTTCTGTATTTATCTGCTCCATCAATGATTTTTTTCTACAGAAATTAAAATAAAATGTAGAGCCAAAGCCACTGAGCTCAAGGAGACCCTACAATAATAAGGCAGCGTGTGTAGTGCCAGTACTCAGGGCAGGCCCTACAATAACATGCACAGTCACGCAGAGCTCATAAGCAACCCGACAGCAATAACCCCAGGCTATGCAGTCCAAGATCTCCAGAGAGACCCTACAATAAACAAACGAGTGTGCGTAGCCCCAGAACTCTGGAGAGAGCCAACAATGCATTAGTGTCTTTAGCCCCAGTGCACATGAGAGACCCTGCAGTAAACAAACATGCCAGTGCAGCACCAGTGCTCACAGGAGACCCTACAATAAACAAGCCAGAGAAACTAACAAACCAACCCCGTCACGCCTGGGAGGGGAGACCAAGCCTGGAACAGCCTGCTGCTGAGTGCTGCGGGGGGAGGGTAGGACGCACAGAAAAAACAGCCACAGCGCGTCTGCACGATGAATTTTGTCCCTCACACCTCGCCATAGACATCAGCCCGAGCTGGTGAGAGAAACCAAGTGGGCGCGCGAAGGGGAGTCCGGGCGCGCCCCCGTGCGGGCACTTGGTACAGCCCAGCGCGCGCTCCCTGCTCCTGGCCCCTCCCAGCGGCTAGGTTGATTCGGCCGCGTCCGGCGGCGGATCCTCCCTCCTCCCCCTCCCTTCTTTGTGGATTCTGCTGCGTCCGCCCCCTGTTCCCTGGGGATTCCCCCCCCCGGGATTCCCCCATGGAATCTGCCCCCCCCCCCGATATTTACCCCCAGCCCCAGGAATTCACCCCCAGGATTTGCCCCCCTCCCTCACTGAGCCTCCTGCATTGTCCCCTCCCCATGCTGTGTCAGGACGCCTGGGTTCTCTCCCTGGCACCAGGAGGGGAGTGGGGGCTGGGAGCCAGGACGCCTGGGTTCTTTCCCTGGCTCTGGGTGGGGGGGCTGGGAGCCAGGACGCCTGGGTTCTCTCCCTGGCACCAGGAGGGGAGTGGGGGCTGGGAGCCAGGACGCCTGGGTTCTTTCCCTGGCTCTGGGTGGGGGGGCTGGGAGCCAGGACGCCTGGGTTCTCTCCCTGGCACCAGGAGGGGAGTGGGGGCTGGGAGCCAGGACGCCTGGGTTCTTTCCCTGGCTCTGGGTGGGGGGGGGGGGGGCTGGGAGCCAGGACGCCTGGGTTCTCTCCCTGGCACCAGGAGGGGAGTGGGTACTAGTGGTTAGAGCCAGCGGGGGGCTGGGAATCAAGTCCCAGAGGCAGGAATGGAACCCAGAAGTCCTGACTCCTTAGCAACTACCCACAGGCCACCCTCCCCTTCTGCTGCTGGAAATAGAACTCAGGAGTCCTAGGGGCCCACGGGCCTCGTATAAGGGTGAACCCCCCCTCTGATGAAACAGGGCTCAGCCACCTCGTTGTGGCGCTGGGAGCCTGCACGCCCGGGATGACAAATAGAAAACCCTGGGGAAATTAAATGCAAAAGACTCCAGTTAGCGCTTCGTTACAGGGCTGGGCTATTCAACGCCCCTCAGCTTATCCCACCGCTACCACCAGCTCTGCCATGAAAGCCTCAGACACGGGATTTTCCCTTCTCCTCTCTGCACGTCCCAAACCAACCAGAGCCAGGGCTCTTGATGGCCCGCTGGTCCTGTGCCCTTTAGCTTGGGATCCCCAAGGAGAAAGCTGTCCATCTACATACGTCTGTCCCATCTTCGTTACCCTAATTTCTCAGAATTAAAGGGTTAATACCTCTCATCTCCGGACAGTGGGCTGGTTTCTCTCCCTCTTTTGCTGTCTCCCCCAGTTTTCTTTTCCGGCCTCTCTGGATGAGAGAAAATTCAGGTACCGGGTCTCTGGAGGGAAGCAGCAAATATTCCATCAGCCAGGCCGGGCTGTTGGAGAGTGAAGGAGAGGGTCCTGAATTGGGAGGGGCAGCTATTAGGTGTTTGACGATAGCACCTAAAGGTGCTGATCAAGATAGGGAACGAGATCAAGGCTCCCACCACGCTGGGCACTGCCCAGACCCCGACCGAGATCAGGGCCCTGTCGTGCCGGGCGCTGCGCAGACCCCGACCGAGATCAGGGCCGCTGGTATATGGGGTCAGTATGTGGGGCTGGAAGGGGGGCTGGGGGCTCCCCCAGGCACCCAGGGGGTGGTCTCTAGCCGGGTCCCCCTGACTGACTCTGGCCCCATGCACAGCCCTGACACTGCCCCGCACACTGCAGCTGCGTGTGCTGTGCCCAGCACCCCGGGCCGGGGGGTCTGAGGCGAGGCCCAGGGACCAGCTGGAGAAGGGCAGAGACCAGCGGCTGGGGCAGGCCAGGGATGGGAGACAGGTGAGCACAGGGGATGGGAGACAGGTGGGCAGGAGATGGGGACAGGTGGGCACAGGGGATGGGAGACAGGTGAGCAGGGAATGGGGTATAGGGGGCTGGATGGAGATATAGGGGGATGGCTGGGGGTATAGAGGGGTGGGGGCTGGATGGGGGGCTGGTGCCCAGAGGAACGATGGGCGAGTGTAACACAAGGGTCGGTTTTGGCCCCGTTTGTATTTTGGGCGGGGTGTCAATGGGGCCAGAGCCCCAGCGGGCGGGAACTGGCCGTAGCTCTGTGGACATTCCCCGTCTCATTCATACCAGGGCATTTCCACTGTGTAAATCCCATCGCCTCGATCTTGGCCTGAATCCGGCCCCCGAGACTGGATTCCCGCTTGTTGGGCCCAAATCCTGCCGAGAGGACGAAATTCCAGACGCTGCTGGTGAGATGCAGGCCAGGCTGGATCATCTGTGCGTGACAGCGAGGTGACACCAGCGAGACACCCGAGCGACAGCCCCATGCGGATTGGGGGAAACGGGAGACCATCGATAATCGGTCAAACGACATCATTCACTGCAGGGCCCAGGTATCACTGTGGGTCTGTGCAGCGCCCGGCGCGACAGGGCCCCAATCTCGATAGGGGTCTGTGTTTATTGTTATACAATCTCTAATTTATAATATTATATTAACCAACAATACAATACTTATAAGTGATATAATAATTAACAATTATTATTATTTTAAATGAGAGATTGAACAATTTATATTATAAATACATTATTAGTAATTATTTATTATAAATTAGATATTGTATATGATATGTGTTCAATATAAAATATCATTTCTAATAATTAATATATTTATTAGATATATTTATAAGATTATTATAATATATTTATTAGATAGCTCAGTGGTTTGAGCATTGGCCTTGAGGGGGCCACTTAGGAATCTGGGGCAAAATTGGTCCTGCTAGTGAAGGCAGGGGGCTGGACTCGATGACCCTTCGGGGTCCCTTCCAGCTCTATGAGATAGGTATATCTCCATTTATTATTATTATTAACACATAATTATATAACTAAATGATTACTACTATTTATCATTTATAACACTTTATAGCATAAATGACAAATTAGTAATTATTTAGTATTATAAATTAGGGACTATATATTAACACTACTTTATATTATAAATGATAAATTAGTAATTATGTATTAAGTATAATAAATTAGGGACTATACATTATATATTAAAATAATGTATCATTTAGAACATAAAGTATTAGTAATGTAGCTTTTGTCACGGCTATTTTTAGTAAAAGTCAGGGGCAGGTCACGGGCAAAAAAGAAAAATTCACGGAAGCCGTGACCTGTCCCTGACTTTTACTAAAAATCTCCTGGACGAGATGGGGATTGGTGGGGCCCCGCACCGCCTGACGCGGGGCAGCTGCACCGGGGCTGTGGGGTACCCCTGCCGCCCGCAGCTCAGGGGTTCCCCCGCTGGAGCCGGGAGCTGCAGGGGCTGCCAGAGGCGGTGGAGGTACCACAATCTTGCGTGCCCCCGCGGGCAGCTTCCGACCACCGCAGGCTGAAGTCATGGAGGTGGCTGGAAGTCACGGATTCCGTGACTAAATCAGTCGTAATTAGTAATTCTCGCTAGTTAATGATAAATTAGCGCTGGTTTACTCACTCTCTGTATTAAACACCCAGCGTACTTTCTATTACAGATGATAAACGCTTGATTCTCCTCCTTGCCTTCGGCCCGTCTCTCTGGGGCTGGGTGGTCTCCATTCCCGTCTGGCTTGGAGCAGTTCCTCAGAGACGCTGCTGTTTACCAAACCCCAGCGAGCGGTGGGTCTCTTCCAACCCGGCTTTTACCCGCCACGGCTAATGTGAACCCCCTGTTTCCTGGCTGTTCTTCCGATCTTCTTCCCGCCCTGGCCAAACCGTCCAAGCTGGATCCCCTCCGCGGTTCTAGAATTGGTGCCAGCTTCACCCTTCCCCTAATTCGTTCGTTCCGAGCACGGTTCGGCCTTGTTACTCCCAGTTGAATGGGTTGATTCCCACTCTCTGCACCTGTTGCTTCCTCCGTCCCCGGCATTCGGAGCCATACACGCTGCAGGCCCGATTACCGACTCCTAGTTCTGACTTGTCGCTGTGCTGGCCAACCTCCTCCCGCAGATCACGCCTCACTTTTCTTTATGTGCTCGGCCCCTTTCCTGCTCTGCTTCTAAGATCCTTGCTCAGTTCCCCCATTTTCCTGCTGCGGGGGCTGGTGCCAGGCTGGCCGCTGGCCGCAAGACTTTGCCAAAGACATGATAAATGACTGATTGGTTGTGTTAATTATTAATATTTTGTTGTAAAGCCCAGATTGCACGTTTAACGAATGGCGACGAGTCATGTTACACCTCGCCTCGGAAGGGGTCAGTTTTTATCAGTAAACATCGATAAAAGTCAATTTCACCCACGCAAACCAATGGAAAAATCTTTCTATCGATGAGCATTGAAATGTCCAGACGGGCGACGTGAGACCAGCGCTGCTGGGAACAGAGCAGAGCTGGAGTTCAGGGTATTTGCTTTGTCCATGTCGACAAGGTGTGTTTTAATGGGTAGAAAGCTTTCACTTTTTGAAATCAACGTTTTGTCATCAAATAATTATTGTCCGACCCGCCCTGTTGTGTGACTGCCCCATAACTTCCCCCAGCAGTGAACATTTAAATCGGGGGGGAAATTTAAATGCTTTAAATAAAAAATGGATTTCTCAAAAATTATAAAACTCAAATTGTCAAGCCTAATTACACATTAGTAATTAGTTACTAATTATTAATAAGTATAGCTCAGTGGTTTGAGCATTGGCCTGCTAAACCCAGGGTTGTGAGTTCAATCCTTGAGGGGGCCACTTAGGGATCTGGGGCAAANCCATTAGTTACTAATTATTAATAAGTATTAATTATTGCTATATATTCTCAACAAATCTTGGATGATAGATTATCAATGATCAGTTACCAATTATTATAACCAGGTGACAATGTGTTGGGTACAAATCGACAGTCACGCCGTAAAATTAATCAGATGAAAGAATGTGACAGAAAAGAAATAACAAAAATAACAAAAGATAAATTGTGAACTGGGAAATTTCTGTAGCAGGTTACAGAAAAAAAAAAGTTAAGTAACAAAAATAACTTTACCCAGATTTTAATTTGTAAAATGTTGTAGGTGAAATTTAACCAGTTTGCTAAAAGAATTGAGAGCGAGAAAATACTAAACAACAGAGTAAAAACTAAATCACCCTTGAGGGGGATAAATCACTGGGACGGGGCTGTGATCCAGCACAAACCCTGGTGCTGGAGGGGAGCTGGCGCCCCTAGAGGGGAAAGGGCCCCCCCAGAGCCAGCCAGTTCCGCACCCTGGGGCCAGCGCCCCAATCCCAGACCTGGACACTTCTTTGGATCAAGATATATCCCCCCCCCCCATCTTGTGGTGAAAGAGGCAGATTTGTGGGGGGAGGCAGGACCAAGGAGTCCTGGGCAGCACTTCTGACCTCTTATTTTTATGGCCCCAGCCCAGGACCCCATTGCACTCACCCTGTCCATTATTGGACCTTATTAGGTGTATCAGGGTAGGACTGAGGACCCCACTGCGCCAGGCGCTGCACAAACACAGAGACACTCCTGGCCCCGCAGCGTTCACCATCTAAGCATCAGCCCCCCCTCCCCCCCACCTGGATTTCTGTCCCCATGGGGGTGGGGATGCAAAGCTCAGGTGCCCTTTGTTTGGAGGGACCCAGCCCCCCGGGGGGCAGGCCGGGTTGACCCATTTATAGAAGCTTCTTCCAGCGTATTGTGTCTGGAACCCTCCCCACATACACCCCGAATCCTCCCCATATGCACCCCACGGGGAGAACAGGCTGGGGAGAAATTCGCTCATTTTATTTTCGTGGTACAAATGGTACCTTGGTAACCTAAATCTAAAAAAAAAGTAATGACAACTCTGTGTCCATCCATCCATCCTCTGCGGGAGGGGCTGACCCCCCTCCTCCCCCGCATGTTACACACAGCACCACCTGGGGAGTCTTGAATTCCCCCAACCCCTCCTCGAGGTTCCAGCTGAACAGCCCCCCACCCAGGTCCGAGTGCCCCTCAATTCCAACCCGCAGCCCCAGCCCTGGGCTCCCTTCCCCCACAAGCTCTTCCAGTGCCCCTCCCGCCTGTCCCTGGACCCACCTCTTGGTCTCTCTCAGCCCCCCTGCTTCATTTCTGCCACTCGCTGGCAGCTGGGGGGTCAGATCAACACAAGGGGGCCACGCTTGGGCTCGTTAACGGGTTTAATTAGGAAAGAGACACCCTGGCCCTGCAGCAAAGGACAGGCCCCCCCAGGTGGTGTGGGGAGCAACTGAGCTGGGCTCTGGATCAGGACCCCCGCGCACCTCTCTTCTCCCCCTGGCTGCTCTGAGTCAGGAAAGCACCGTGGGGCACGGACCAGCATAGGAAAGAAAGTTCCCCGGCTGGATTCCCCTGCCCAGGCCAGATCCGAATGTGCGGAGACCCCCACCCCCAGCTAGAGCTCAAAGGGGGATGGACGGGTTAGGACTCCATAGCTGGAGATGGGGGTCACGCAGAACTGGGGCAGCCGAGGGGATGGAGCATGCACGGGGGGCAGCAGTAGCTCCAGCCTCATTCAGGCCCAGAGAGCGAGACGCCTCCGCTAATCACACGCCTGAAGTGCCCAGAGCTTCAATACAGAGGCTGCTCCCAGAACCAGTGATGGGGGGGTGGGGTGGGGTGTTCAGATTTCACGGCAGCAGGGCCACTCCCGCTTCCCAAGCAGCTCTGGGGGCTGTGGGTTCATGGGGGCACAGAGCTGGGGGGCTCAGCAGCGGCACGTCTCCTTTCGAAGGACAATGTGGGGCCCTTTCAAAGAAACCTGGGGGGCAGAGAGGGCCCCTAGCGCGCCCCAGGGCCACTCCTCGGCTGTGGCGTCAGGTAGGGGGCCCAGGACTTGTAGCCTGAATTCCATGTGGGGCCCAGGCCAGGGCCGCAGCGAGACCAGACCCACCCCCATTAAAGGGGTTTTTAAACCAAGCTTCACCCAAAAGCGGTTTATTTCGCTCAAAGAAAATTCTGTATAAAAGAGCTTCCCCCCCCCGGCCCGCCCCACAAGTACAAACAGTACCCCAGGCTCTAGGGCAGGAGAAAGGGAAATCATCCAGACAGACACACAGCAACTGGGAAACTGACCAAGGAGTGGGACTGAAACTGACCAGACACACTCACCTAGCTCCCCCTCCCACCTGCCTGAAACTGACCAGCCTAATTTCCTTGCCCAGAGCAAATGCGAAGACCTGAACTCACCCGCCCTGCGGCTCGGTGGAAATTCACGGTGCAAAGCGGTCCCCGGCGGCCCCGTTCCCGGGGCGGTAAGGCAGGGACGGAAGGTTTCCTGCATTTGCTTTGGGTTTGTAAACGCTCTGGAGTTTAGCATCTAACCCAGCCCCTCGGGCTCCCCACCCCCAGTCACAGACTCCGGCCGGCAGAAGCCCCGTGGGTTTAACTGAAAAGGGAACTCACGTGGGTGAAGGGGACTGGACGGGGTGGGGGGGGGGGGAGCCCACGCGGGTGCGGACACCGGTTCAAAGGGATGTGAGTGTGGGGCGGGCGAATGGCGAGAAGCCAGGTTCAAATCCCTTTGGGGGCGTCCACACGCAGATCCAATCCAGGCTTAACCCCACGGGTTGAAATGACAGCACTGGTAGAGGAGCCGGGAGGGAAGAGGGGGGGCTGAGGGCGTCTCTGAGATCGGGGGGGTATATTGAGAACAGGGAGTCTGGCCGGGGGAGGAGTCAGACCAACGGGGGGAGGTGGGTACATTCGGGGCGGCCCTGCCCTGGCCGCGAACAGGAGGCTGAGGCAGGGACCGAGAACAGCTAAAACCGCCCCCCCACCCCAGCATGTCGTCTGTACACAGGAGAGCTCCCAGCCCCAGCGAGTCTGCGCCAGCGGGATCCCCGGGCGCCGCCTACGCTCGCGGCACCACCACGTACGGCTGGTGCGGGAGGAGACGCTGGCGCTCGTTGCAGGTGTAGATCCAGCGAGGGCGGACGAAGGAGAGGTTGGCGTTGTCGTTCAGAGCCTGCAGGGGGCGATGGCAGGGCAGTGAGAGCAGAGCTCCCGGAGAGCATCTGACCAGCCCCCCCTGCTCTAACCACCAGCCCCCACCCCCCTCCCCGAGCCGGGGAGAGCACCCAGGAGTCCTGGCTCCCACCCCCCCTGCTCTAACCACCAGCCCCCCCCCCCCCCCCCAACCCCCCCCCCCCCCCCCCCCTTTCCCCCCCCCCCCCCCCCCCCGGCCAGGGGGAGAACACCGCCCGCCCGGCCCCCGCCCCCCCCCCCCCCCACCCCCCGCCCCCCCCCCCCCCCGCCCCCACCCCACGCCCCCCCCCCCCCCCCTCTTTCCCCCCACCCCCCCCCCCCCCCCCCGGCCCGGAGGGCGCCCCCCGGGGCACGGCTCCCCACCCCCGCGCCCCCCCCCCCCCGTGGCGGCCCCGCCCCCCCCCCCCCCCCTCCCCCCTCCCCCCCCCCCCCCCCTCCCCCCTCCCCCCCCCCCCCCCCTCCCCTCCCCTCCCCCCCCCCCCGCCCCCCGCCCCCCCCCCCCAGCCGGAGAGCGGCCCCCGGAGTCCTGGCGCCCAGCCCCCCCTGCTCTAACAACCAGCCCCCGCTCCCCTCCCAGAGCCCGGGGGAGAACCCAGGAGCCCTGGCGCCCAGCCCCCCCTGCTCTAACAACCAGCCCCCGCTCCCCTCCCCGAGCCGGGGAGAGAACCCACGAGTGCAGGCGCCCAGCCCCCCCTGCTCTAACAACCAGCCCCCGCTCCCCTCCCCGAGCCGGGGTGAGAACCCACGAGTCCTGGCTCCCAGCCCCCCTGCTCTAACCACCAGCTCCCGCTCCCTTCCCAGAGCTGGGGAGAGAACCCAGGAGTCCGGGCTCCCAGCCCCCCTGCTCTAACCCCCAGCCCCCACTCCCCGCCCAGAGCCGGGGAGAGAACCCAGGAATCCTAGCTCCCAGCTTCCAGCCAGTAGACCCCGCTCCCCTCCCAGTCAGGGACAGAACCCAGGAGTCCTGCCTCCCAGCCCCCCCTGCTCTAACCCACCAGCCCCCACTCCCCTCCCAGAGCCGGGGAGAGACCCCAGGAGTCCTGGCTCCCAGGCCCCCCTGCGCTAGCCACCAGCTCCCGCTCCCCTCCCAGAACTGGGGAGAGAACCCAGGAGTCCTGGCTCCCAGCCCCCCCCCCCCCCCCCCCCCCCCCCCCCCCCCAGCTTTTCCCATGCCCCACTCCCGGCCCGCAGCCCCTGCTACCCCAGCCCATACTTCCGTCAATTATAAAAGAATTGCTCGCTGAACACAGCCATGTGTCTGGCACAGAGATGCAGCTGTCTCTGGGGTGGGGCGCGGAGGCTATTTTACAACCTCCCAGCAGCAGATCACGCTTAGGACAGCAGTGAGGGAGAATTTCATAACTACAAAGGGGACTTCGGGAGCTAAACCCACACCCAATGGAACTTGACCCGGACTCCTGGGTTTGCGTCCAGTGGAGGGACCAGCTGCTGTGACGGCCTGAGGCCCCTGTGGCCCGCCCCTCACCCGTTGAACGCCGTGATGTAGCGATTCAGGAGGCGTCGTTCCTGGGAGGGGAAGTCTCCATACAGGAAAAAGCGTTTGCCCACAAAGAAATCTGGAGAGGAGGAAAGGGTTAACATAAAGAGCTGGACGCTACAAAACCGCATGGGCGTCTCCCTGTCAGATTCGTACCGTGTTCACCTGTGGGATTCACTGCCGCAGGATATTAAACTCTCCATGTGTTCTACTCAGAATCACACCCACTAGAGGAGATAGGCCCCGTGCCCCACTCCTCGCCCCCTGAGAAAGCCAGTTCCTGCCATGGGGCCGGATGGAAGCCAGAGCCCCCATGTCCCACCCCACATACCAGGCAGCTCCGGGATGGGCTGATCCGGCTCCTCCTCCACATCTGTGTTCTCGTCCGTGGAGCCGCCGTAGGGGTCGTCGTCGGGGTCCGGAGTTGCCTCCCGACCCGCTTGCTGCTTCTTGCGGTGCTCCTCCTCCACCCTGCATCAGGGAGCGCGGGTCAGCCGGGGGGACACCCCTCCCTCAGCTCCCCCTCCTCTGCCCTCCTCACACACACCCCAGAGCCGGGGAGAGAACCCAGGAGTGCTGGCTCCCAGCCCCCCTGCTCTAACCACTACACCCCACTCCCCTGAGCTAGGGAGAGAACCCAGGAGTCCCTCCCCAGAATGAGCACTTGGGGGGGGGGGGCGCGATCTCCCCCTGGGGCCCTTTTTCCATCCCTCCTGTCTCCGCCCCCTCGCTGTCTCCGCCCCCATGGCCCCCAACTCACCGGTGGCCACACTCTGCTGTACCCACCTCCTCAGCTCGTCGTCCGTGTCGCCGGAGTCGCCCTCCCCGCTGTCTCTCGCCCCTGGAGAACAGCACGGGAAATCAGTCCCAGCCACCCCACGGCATTGGGGGATACCTCCCGGGGCAGGGAGCCAGGACTCCTGGGTTCTCTCCCTACCTGCGGGCTCCCCGCTGTCCGTGGAGGCCGGGGAGCTCTCCCCCCTGGCCCGCGAGTTGCCGGCGTTGGCCCAGGAAGTGCCGGGCTCTGTCTCCTCCCCCGAGGACTCACCCTGAGGCGGCTGGGCCTTGGCAGGCGCCTTGCCCTGGTGGTTGGAGCTGGGTAGCCCGGGTCTCTGCAAGAGAAAGGTCCGAGGGGGGGGGGTCTGTGTGAGGTGGTGTCATGGGCGCAGGGGCTTGGGGAGCTCGACCCCACCCCACCCCCAGAGCCGGGGAGAGAACCCAGGAGTCCGGGCTCCCAGCCCCCCCTGCTCTAACCCACCAGCCCCCACTCCCCTCCCAGAGCCGGGGAGAGAACCCAGGAGTCCTGGCTCCCAGCCCCCCCACTCTAACCACCAGCCCCCGCTCCCCTCCCAGAGCAGGGACAGAACCCAGGAGTCCTGCCTCCCAGCCCCCCCCTGCTCTAACCACCAGCCCCCACTCCCCTCCCAGAGCAGGGACAGAACCCAGGAGTCCTGCCTCCCAGCCCCCCCTGCTCTAACCGCTCGCCCCCACTCCCCTCCCAGAGCCAGCGAGAGAACCCCGGAGTCCTGGCCCCCACCCCCCCCGCCCTAACCCCCAGCCCCCCCCCCCCCCCCCGAGCCGGTACAGAACCCAGGAGTCCTGGCTCCCAGCCCCCCTGCTCTAACCACCAGCCCCTCACTCCCCTCCCAGAGCCGGGACAGAACCCAGGAGTCCTGCCTCCCAGCCCCCCTGCTCTAACCACCAGCCCCCACTCCCTTCCCAGAGCTGGGACAGAACCCAGGAGTCCTGGCTCCCAGCTCTAACCCACCAGTCCCTACTCCCCTCCCAGTGTCGGGGAGAGAACCCAGGAGTCCTGGCTCCCAGCCCCCCTGCTCTAACCACTAGACCCCACTCCCCTCCCAGAGCCAGGCCCTGCCCCAGCTGACGCCCCCTACCTGTCGGGGGGAGGGGGTCTTGCGGGGCCGGGCGGGCGGCTCTTCCTCGCTCTCCTCTTCTTCCTCGCTGCCCGAGGCAGGCGGTCCGTCCATCAGGTACCTGCCCGGGGACACCCCTCGGTTACCCCCGAGCCGAGTGAACCCCCTGGAGCCCCCCCATCCCCCTGCAGTCCCCCCACAACAGGACTGAACCCCCTGGGCTCCAGCCATCACTGATTGCCCCCCAGCACCCCCTCCACCGGTCTAGCTCCCCATCTGACCCCTGATAGCATATAACCCCCCGAGCCGCAGCCATTGCTGATACCTCCGGGATGGCCCCCCCAGCCCCAGTGGACGTGGGGGGCCCCCCGCCCTCACCGTTTGCAGGGCAGGCGCCGCCGGGCCCGGTGGCAGTCCAGCACCCACTCTTTGCGCACGATGGTGCCCCCGCGCCCCCTCACCTGGCTGTACTTGGGGGTGTTGGCGAAGGCGCAGCTGGGGGGAGGGAAGCAGAAGGGAGATCAGAGAGGGGCAGGGGTGCGGGACCAAGCACCCCCCACACAGCCATTTGGAGGCAGGAGGGATAGATCAAGGCATCAGGACTCCTGGGTTCTTTCCCCAGCTCTGGGAGGGGAGTGGGGTCTAGTGGTTAGACGGGGGTGGGGAAGTGCGGGGAGCCAGGACTCCTGGGTTCCTTGCACAGCACAGAGTTGGGAAGGTCCTCCCATGATGCTCTCCTCCTGGTGTCTCAGTGCGCCCTGGGTTTCCCAGGATGCACTGGGTCAGAATTAGGCAGGGTTAATCAGGCTGGGCAGTACCGGCTGCACTGGCAGAAGGTCGGGGCCCACATAAGATGGGTGCTGTCGGGGGTCCAGTCGGGCTGGCCGGGTGGTACCAGCCGGGCGGGGGCAGGGGGACGGTGGTACCTACGTGAGGGGGGGGGGGGGGGGGGTAAAGTGGGCTGGCCGGGGGGCCGGGGGGTCTAGTCCGGTTGGGGGGGGGCTGGGGGGGGGGGGGGGGGGGGTTGGGCCGTGTGGGGGGGGGCGGGGGGGGGGGGGGGGGCGGGGGGGTTGCGTGTGGGGGGGGGGGGGGGGGGCGCGGGGGGGGGGGGGGGGGCGGTGCCTACGTGAGGTGGGTGCTGTCGGGGGGCCAGTGGGGCGGGCCGGGTGGTACCAGCCGGGCGGGGAGCCGGTGGTACCTACGTGAGGCGGGTGCTGTCAGGGGTCCAGTCGGGCTGGCCGGGCGGGGGCAGGAAGCCGGCAGTACCTATGTGAGGCGGGTGCTGTCGGGGGTCCAGTCGGGCTGGCCGGGTGGTACCAGCCGGGCGGGGGCAGGGAGCCGGTGGTACCTACGTGAGGTGGGTGCTGTCGGGGGTCCAGTCGGGCTGGCTGGGTGGTACCAGCCGGGCGGGGAGCCGGTGGTACCTACGTGAGGCGGGTGCTGTCAGGGGTCCAGTCGGGCTGGCCGGGTGGTACCAGGCGGGCGGGGGCAGGGAGCCGGTGGTGCCTACATGAGGTGGGTGCTGTCGGGGGTCCAGTCGGGCTGGCCGGGTGGTACCAGCCGGGTGGGGGCAGGGAGCCGGTGGTACCTATGTGAGGCAGGTGCTGTCGGGGGTCCAGTCGGGCTGGCCGGGTGGGGGCAGGGAGCCGGTGGTACCTATGTGAGGCGGGTGCTGTCGGGGGTCCAGTCGGGCCGGTACTTGGCGCCCATCTCCAGCGCCTTGTCCCGCAGCTCGGAGCGGAAGGGGTTCTGGAAGCCGCTCAGCACGAAGACCGTCCCCTGCAGGAGGCGATGAAAATCCTCCCCCGCCCCCTCCGGCGATGGCTCCTTCTGCTGCTTCTTGGGGGCTGGCGGTCTGCGGGGGGGCGGCTCTGGGGCTGGGGGAGGACAATGGGGGGGGTTAGCGATAATACCCGCCTACTGGGACACCTGAGCCAACTGGAATGCCCCCGCCGAATGAGTGACAGATCCGCCCTCCCCTCCTTACACTGTACCCCCCCCCCCCCCTTCTCTGGCCCATAAGGTAGCGACAAGACATTGATCGGTCACACTGTGTAATATGCACAGAGTCGGAGAGAGAACCCAGGAGTCCCCTCTCACCTTTGGGCTTCTTGGGGGCTGGCTGCGGGGGGTGGGGGGCCTCGGCGTCAGGTTTCCGAGCAGGGGGGGGGGCCGAGTTCTCCTTGCTGAACTCAAACTTCCTCTTGGTGGGAGCCGGATCCTGAGGGGGAAGAAAAGTGGGTCAGAAGCGAAAAGTAAATATTGGGTATGATCTGCACTGGATTCCTGAACGCAGCCACCTCTGGGGTGGGGCATGGTGCCTGTTTACAGAGGGATCCCTCACCGGGGGCTGAGATGCGGCCACCTCTGGGGTGGGGCATGGTGCCTGTTTACACAGGGATCCCTCACCGGGGGCTGAGATGCGGCCGCTTTAAGACAAAAAGTGAAGGAGAACCCCGTACCCAAGCAAATCTGCAATGCAGAGGATTGTGGGTACCAGAATGCAGTCCCCAGTGATGGGATCTGGCCCGGATACCAGGGTTCATATATCATTCCCAGGCCAGCAGGGCCACCTGTGCCCGTCAGCCTGCTCCTGACAGCCCAGGCCAGAGACCGGCCCCCGAATCATTCCTAGGGCCGATCTTACCATGGAACCCCCCATCTCAACTGAGAAACTGCCTGGGACGGAGAATCCCCCGTGCCCATTGGGGACTTGTCCCAGTGGCTCATTCCCCTCTCTGGTGAGCATTGAGGCCTTATTCCCAGGGTGAAGAGACAGACAGGGATTTGCCACCGGAACTGGCCCCCGGGTTCCGGCAGCCCCGGCCACTGCAAGGGAGCGGCCGCGCCCAGCCGAGAGGACTGTACCTTGGGGGAGGCTGCGGCGCGGCTGGGGGAGGTCCTGGCGGTGGGTTTCTCTGCGGCGGTTGAGGAGGGGGAGGAGGCGCCGGGTGTGCTGGCCTGGAGGGTGGCCACGGCGTAGCTGGGGGACGGTTCCTCCGTCTGCGGGGCTGCACGGGAGAGCGGACAAGAGACGTCGTAGCCACAAATCGCAGCAGCAGCACGCGGAGCCAGAGCTAACCCGACGCACCACAGAGGGCAGGGGACAGCCCCTGGAAACCGGCATCTCTGGGTAACCAGACGGACGGCCAGCACACCCAGCTCTCATTGCTAGACCCCACTCCCCTCCCAGAGCTGGGGAGAGAACCCAGGAGTCCTGGCGCCCAGCCCCTCTGCTCTAACCACTAGACCCCACTCCCCTCCCAGAACCGGGCAGAGAACCCAGGTGCCCTGGTGCCCAGCACTCACCACGAGACCCCACTCCCTTCCCAGAGCCAGGGAGAGAACCCAGGAGTCCTGGCTCCCAGCCCCCATCCCGTTCTAACCCACTAGACACCCCCCGGGGTTCGTGGTACCTCTGGGCGGTGTGAGAAGCGGTTTGCTAGCTCGGCTGAAGAACAGGGCCCCGGGCCTCATCGAGGCAGAACTGCTGTCCTCGTCCTTCACCTTAAACTGGCCCAGCTTGGTCACCTTCTGTATGGAGAGAGATGCACAGGGCTGGGCTAGCAGGGGCTGCGGGTCGGGAGTGAGGGGCACTGGCAGAGCTGGGGGTGGGGAAAGGGGAAGCCCATGGCTGGGCTAACAGGGGCTGCAGGTCAGGATTGAGGGGCACCGGCAGAGCTTGGGGGAGTCCGTGGCTGGGCTAGCAGGGGCTGCGGGTCAGGACTGAGGGGCACCGGCAAAGCTGTTACTCACCGGGGAGGCAGATTTTGATTGGGTTTCGTTGTTTTCGGGCGGCGAGTGGAACTTCACAAAGGACAGCCCATACGCCAGGGTCTATGGGGAGATCAGCCAGAAAGTGACCCATTGGCAGCGCTGGGGAGAGAACCCAGGAGTCCTGGCTCCCAGCCCCCCCATCCCTGGTCTAACCACTAGACCTCACTCCCCCCACTGTGACACCCTGCACCCCATGTTCACCACTTTTATAAGGTTATGATACATTTGGTACAAAGTCTGCCTTGTGAGGTATCATTTGAAAACTCATAATCTGCTGAACATCATTGTCCTGTTAAAATGTGTGTAACGACACTGTGTGTAAAGCTATTTACTGTATGATGTTACTAAAATATGTTATGATTCTGGGGAACGCCCACGGACTAGCTTTTCAGAGACAACAAAGGACAGACAACAACAATACCCCACCAGGTGTTAAGAAACTATCAGCTGCGTAGGCAGCCGTTCTCCGGCAGGGGGAAGGCATGAATAAAATGTACATTTCACCGCAGAGACGGTTCACGCGTCACGTACACAAGGTGAGGGGTAATAGTCAGGGAGTGAGGGGTAAAGGAATGAAAAACAGTGGGTTCTACCTCACCTCTCTGCTCATGCCATCAGTGTATTCACTGGAAGGATACTGAAGGTTTTTGTTTTTTTCCCAGGCTGAAAGGAAATCCAGCCTGTGAAATCTACAAGCTTTTGGTGAGAAAAATCCCTTTTGCTTTTCATTTCACTTAGTTGGGTAAATTAGGGATTTGCTTCCGTGTTTATCTTCTATTATTTTTCTTTGCAACCCATTCTGACTTTTATGCCTTATCATTTGCAATCAATTAGAATCGAGCTTTCTGCAGTTAATAAACTTCTCTGCTTGTTCCATCCAGAGCAGTGTGTTTGGACTGAAGTGTTTGGGAACCTTCCCTTGACTAGTCCACAAAACCTTTCCTTTGATGGGATTTCTAGGAGCTCGTGTTGGCCAGGAGGGTGCTGAGCAGTACAAGACGCACATTTCTGGGGGACAAGGCTTTGCGGGTGCTGCCCTGTGTGTAATTCATGAGCGGCTAGGAGAACATTCCTGTCACTCAGCTCGGGGTGACTTTTCCAAGAGGACACAGCTGTACCCCGGGGAACGTCACCCCACCCGGCTTGAGCAGGGGGCACTGACAGCGGATCACGCACTCACCACTACTCTGCACTGCCCGCTTTCACTCACCCACGTGTAATCCCTTCCACCCCTGCCCGGCCAGTCTGCGAGGGGTCCCCAGACCAGGCTGTACTGCGGAGGAGGGTCCCAGGGTCGGGAGGGGTCCCACCTTGGTGTAGGGCTGGGTGCAGACAATTTTCACCCGGTCCCATTTCTTCTCGGCTGCTGCCTTCACCAGCTTGTCCGGGCCGAACATCCGGACCCGGTTGAGGTTGGTGCCGGCCTTGCTCTCCGAGGGCGACATGAAGGACGAGGTGACCAGCAGCACCTTGGGGGTGGGAAGCTCGGGGTTAGAGAAGCTTCCGTGAACCCCTGACATCCCCCCACCCCAAATCCTGTCGCTGCCTCAGTCCTGAGGGGTTAAGCCCCCCGGGGATGCTCGGCTAGGCCCCACCCCTCAGGGCTCTCTGAACCAGGTCCACCCCTCTGCCCCCCACCTTAAACCTGGGAGCTCCCCAAAGCCCAGCACGTGCGGTTTCCTCCCCCTCACCTCGTAGTCCTGCTCGCTGGGCGAGGCGGAGCTGCCGGCCAGCACCTCCACGAAGGCCGAGCCCTCGTTGCCCACGTCGATGCTGTGGATCCGCTCCTCCTTCTCGAACTGCCGCGGGCGGAAGGGGGGAGAGTCAGGGGCCGGGGATGCGGAGCCCACCCAGGGCCCACTTCCAACCCACTCCGGGAACCCAGGAGTCCAGGCTCCCCCCGTCCCCCTCTGCTCTAACCACTCCCCTCCCCTCCCCAAGCTGGGGAGAGAACCCAGGAGTCCTGGCTCCCCCTTGCCCCCCCTCCCGGGAGAGAACCCAGGAGTCCTGGCTCCCCCCATCCCCCCCGCTCTAATCACTACACCCCCCGCCCCCACCCCTCCAGGGGAGAAGAACCCAGGAGTCCTGGCCCCACGGGGGGGGGGCTCACCTGCAGGATGACTGACAGCTGCTTCTCGCCCGCCTGCGCCGCCTTCCACTTGCGGTAGGTGTCGGCCTTGAGCAGGTTCTCGGCGCAGTGAGTCTGGGGGGGGGGGAGAGATCGTCAGGGGGGCGGGGCGGGACACCCCCGGGGATGGTCTCTTCCGTCCCCGTCCCACCCCCCCGCAGGGAATGGTCTCCCCCACTCAGTTCTCCCGCACCCCCATGGGGAATGGTCTCTCCCACCCCCCCAGACCCGCCCCGAATGGTCTCTCCCGTCCCGTCATGGTCTCGCCGACCCAGACCTGACCCCCCGGAACGGCGTCTCCCGTCCCGTCCGCACCCCCATGGGGAATGGTCTCTCCCAGCCCGCCCCCCTCGGGAATGGTCTGCCCCGCACCGGGTCAGCGCTGCTCGCGGACACCACATGGCGGATCCCGATCTCCGGCATCCCCGCGCTCCGCCGCCGGGCGCCACTGCTGCCCGCCCCCGGAAACAAAACTCTGGCGCCCCCCGGAAGTGGAGCCGCTCTGCGCCGCCCGCTCTATGTTCGCTCGGTCCTCCGAGCCGCTCTGCGCAGGCGCCCTTGCCCGGCGAGGGATTGTGCGCGTGCGCAGCGCCCGATCCAGCCCGAGACGCGGCGCGCGTGCGTGCTTCCTTCGCGCCTCTTTCGCCCGGGCCCCGCTCGATCGCGGCGCATGCGCCCCGGCTGCTGCTTGCGGCTCCTGCTAGTGCGCATGCGCCTTCCCCTGTTTCGCCCCTGTTCCTCCCCCTGGTGGCGCAGAGGCGAAGCCGCAGCAGAGCGGATCACGTGGTGCAGGGGGGAGGGGTAGCTCAGTGGCTAAACCCAGGGTTGTGAGTTCAATCCCTCAGGGGGCCACTTAGGGAACTGGGGTAAAAACCTGTCTGGGGATTGGTCCTGCTTTGAGCAGGGGCTGGACTAGATACCTCCTGAGCTCCCTTCCAAGCCTGAGAGTCTCTGATTCTACGTCTTGTTGGAACCCACGTGTCCCAGGGGCGAGGGGACAATGCGGGCCGGGGGCTTGCACCGCGATACGTCACGTGTTGGTACCCGTGCGCAGACATGTGCCCCCGAAGAGTCGGCGTGGTCTGGCCTGGGGGGCAGTGGAGAATCCCGCCCCGGACTGAGCCGGTCCATTGTCGGGGGGCGCAGACTGGTGGTGTGTCCGGTAGAGTCTGCGGGGAACCATTCCTGTGCTTCGTTTGGCAAGGAACCTTCGTTCCTTACCGGAGCCTGATTTCTGCGCTAACAAGCTCTGTCCTACGCTGTGTTCCCGTCGACTAATAAACCTTCTGTTTTACGCTGGCTGAGAAACACGTCTGACTGCGGAGTTGGGGTGCAGGGCCCTCTGGCTTCCCCAGGACCCCGCCTGTGCGGACAGTTACAGGCAGGTATCCTGAGCCTAGCAGCTCCTCCCCCCTGCCAACCAGGTCACTGGCATTTTCACTGACCGCTTCAGTCTCAGCCAGTTGGTTCCCTGGATTCAAATTCAAACCCTCGGCCGTTACCGGAGCAGGACCTGGATCCTGTCCCAAAGAGACACAGTCACCCCCCAACAGGACCTCACAGCCAATATCCTGGAGAACCCCAACGACCAGCCAGCCCGACCCCTCCTGTGTCTGCACAGGGATCCGGGCCATAGGCAGGGCGAGGGGCTTCACCCCTGGGACCTTCACCCAGGTCACCCAGCCCCTCAGCATCTGCGGCTGCACCACCCGGGGCCTGACAACATTTCTCTCTGTNGTCTATATCTTCCCCCTCCTTAACCTGGGGCAGCAATTTAGGGTCGAGGTCCCCTGCGGAATTGGCACCCCGGGGTCCATCCCCACTCACCCCTGGGTGGGTCCCTCTGCCTCTCAGCTCAGCCATCGCCAGTTCCTGCTGCCTCTGTCTCTCCTGCGGTTCTGCTTCATGCCTTCCCTGTCTCTCATGGGCCTCCGACTCCTTCGATCTCAGCTCCAATTCCATCCGTCTCAGATCCACCGACGGGGAACCCAGTGGAGAACCCCGGCTGGTCGGGGACACGGGTCTCCGGGACACCCGGCTGCTCCCAGCCTCTCTCGCGGCCCCAGCTGGGTCAGGAACTGGTTCCTTAGATCATAGGTGCCAACTCTGTGGGTGCTGTGGGGCTGGAGCACCCACGGGGAAAAATTAGCGGGTGCTCGGCACCCATCGGCAGCCACGCTCCCCCCGCCTCGCCTCTTCCCCGCCCCTCCCAAGCGCGCCGCGTTCCCGCTCCTCCCCGCGCTTTCCCCTCCCTCCCCCCCGCTGCCTAACAGCTGTTTGGCGGCAGTTAGGACTTTCCCGGAGGGAGGAGGAGGAGTGAGGACACGGCGTGCTCAGTGGAGGAGGTGGAGAAGGGGCGGGGACTTTGGGGAAGGGGTGGAATGGGGGCGGAGTGAGGGCGGTGCAGTGACCCTTTTGACCCTGTCGTTAAAATGGATCAGCCTGTTCCTTGTTATCTGTGTGGAATGCACTGCCAGGGGGCTCCGGGACCATCCTGGCACAGGTTTCTCTTACTAGTGATTAGTATCTTTCAGCGACGTGTATAATTGCAACCTCAGCCTCCTCTTGCCAGCTCCGGTGTGCAGGGCCTGCCTCTGGCTCACAGCTTAACTTTGCTTTGTGTGAGCAAAGTCTTGACCATTACTTCAGTTCAGGCCTCAGGTCTCATACTGGGCCTCTGATACAAGGGTTTATGTCTCAGGGCCTCATCTTACCACATTCCCCCACTTTTTGTCTTTTTATGAGGAGGATGTTTACCCATCGTCCCGGAAAAGCATAATGCCTGGCCCGAAGACAACCCAGTGGGCTAAACACTGTTATATGGTTACCTTATTTTACCATCCATACACTCATGCCCCACCTGTCCCTTCGTCTGCACATTCCCTCGTACGACTGGCAGACAGATTTTATTTTCCAATTGTTTTTAGTCCCTTAGGGTGGGCCTGGGAATGTTAGGCCCGGGACCTTGACTGAGGTGCTTGTGTATTATTAACTTTACAGAATGGCATGAGACGGCCTTCACCAGCGTTTGTTACCTCCCACGGGGGGCTTCGTCAAGATCAAACGGCTCTCTAAACGATATTGACAATAGGAATATCTGAAGAAGTGGATATATGTTATGATTACTACGGGGACGATAAATGATTACTATATGTGACATATGAAGGGGCTTAACCATGTGCTTTAACACCTCACTCCTTAAAATGATTATTCATTACCACAGCAGTGTTGATCGGCATTTCCATCCCCCTCTTCACTCCGCGCTGTAGCTTGGCTTGTCTGGTTTGACGTAGCATGTGACAGCACATGCCCCCGAGAACAACTACTCTTAGGGCCTGGATTCCCATTGGGATCACACCAAGGGTTCGGACCACTGGATGTAGAGTCACATCCTCTGGAATTTCTCACCAGGGTGTTTCCACCTCCCTTTGTACACTTTCTATTCCATTCACTTGCTGTTGGATTAGGGATTCTTTGGTTCTCGCCACCAAATCATGTACGTCCAACTGCAAGTGTTCCACTGGGGGGAACAGTTCAATCAGTAAGTCTTGTAAGCGTTCCTGTGGGAGGATCGTTTCAGTGACAGCGCTGCCTTTGCTCCTTGGCCAGAAGGCCTGGGCTCCTATTTGGATGATGCTGGTAACAGGTACGCAGAATCCAGCATCACTTGTAGGGCAACCGTTGCCAGCTATGGAAAAATTATGATAACCTGTAGCACAGATCACGTCCTGAATTCGTACTACCTCATTAACCAGTTCCTTTTGTACCAGCCGGGCCCAGCCTTTGCTGGTGTTGTTAATATCAATTGTGGCCTAGCACTCCCACAGCCACCAGCCATTATGTTTTACGCAACAAGCTTGATTAATTTCCGAGCCACTTTCAGTCCCGAGGCGCTCGGTGGGGTAATGCTGGACATGTCTTGTTTACACGTGTCCCCACACTATTTGTGTAATATACCTTAGCTGGCTCCTGCAACCATCTAGGGACTGACTGCCGGCATGAGAGAGACGCTTTTGCCGTCCTCCTGCTCCAATCTTGGAACGCAATCAAATTTCGCAAATTGTAGGAAGACAGGTGTAATGTGGTTTATGCCGCGTTGCTGTATTTGTTTCAAGATGGCTGCGGGGTTTAAGATCCGTGGCCAAATCTGAAGTTGCAACTGCAACAAACTTTGCTGTACTATTCTGATTACACGATTGCCATAGGCCGTGCAAGCAACTGCCAATGAAACATCATTATTTTGTTTGCTGTTGATGAGGGACAGAACGGTAGAATTCAGGTGGCTAAACCCTTGAGCAATCAAATGCTTATTATCAATAGTGATTGCATGCTAGTCCAGTAATAAACTGCTAATCCCTCCTCCTGTTTTCACTGTTTTGCCTATTTGCCTATTCCAGTCACAATGGTGTTTATCGTTAAATTAAGACTTTCAATATCTGCAGAGTTCCAGATGGACATGTGTAGTGGGGTGGTTGGCCACTGAGGCAGGGGCAACCTGAAGGACTGTCGTTACCCCCCACCTCCCCAGAAGGGGGTGAGCCTGGAGTAGTGGGCACTGCCGGAGGGCAGTGTCCTGAAGCGGACACCGCCGAGTGGGGAGCAACGCAGAGCAGACAACGGGCGAGACACCACGCCCAGAGGATGCTCCAGAGCTGGTGAAGAGCTAATTCCCAGGACAACCGGCAGGAGGCGCCAGTGGTGGTGAGTCCTGACTCCGTTACAACAACATGCCAAGACCGGAGCCTCCCAACACTGTTCCTAATAAATCCCTCCTTTCTCTATCATGTTATAGGGTGATTTGGGAGCCCTTCCAGAATTGTAATTGCATCTCCACTTCCGAATTAAACCAATCCTTATAGTGTCTGCAGGAGCGCCGCCAGCTTTTCTGGCGCCCTAGGCGGCGGAAGGTCCCGCCCCCGAAATGCCGCCCCCAACAGCGGCGGCACAAGGTCCCGCCCCCAAATTTCCACGGATGGCCGGGGCGCCGGCGCCCCGCAAATAGTAGCACCCTAGGCGACCGCCTAGGTCACCTAATGGGTTGCGCCGGCCCTGAGTGTCGGGGGCACTGCCTTAGCATGGTCATACTGGCAAAATCGAGTTTTAGTGGCACGTCGATCCATCCTACATTCTCTGCCACTGGGGTCGGCAACCTGTCAGAAGTGGGGTGCTGAGACTTCATTTATTCACTCTGATTTAAGGTTTCGCGTGCCGGTAATACATTTTAACGTTTTTAGAAGGTCTCTTTCTATTAGTCTATAATATATAACTAAACTATTGTTGTATGTAAAGTAAATAAGGTTTTTAAAATGTTTAAGAAGCTTCATTTAAAATGAAATTAAAATGAAGATCTTATCAGTTTAGTGTGATCCTTGCCCTGGCTTTTCCGTGCTGAGTTTTCCAATGTCTGGCACGGATTTGGATACTTTAAGCTGCACACAGGCTTCTGAGTGATCACTTGTTAACCGGCTCCGAGAGGGACAGAGGACAGATTTCACGTGTGAAAATACCTGTTCACACAGGTCTGTGGATCCACATGCTGAAAGCATTGCAAACGCAATTTTCTTCAAACAGTTACATTTCACTGGCAGGGACGTCCAACAGGTCAGAATAGAGGCCCCATGATCTCTCTCGGTAGCTTTAAGTGCGCTCCGCAGATCTCCAAACTTTGATGTCCACAATTCTGAGCTTTTTAACTGAATGAGCTGCATTTCGAAATCTTCAACATCCATCCACTGAAATACGGACAAATCCAAGTCGCATTCGTTGAACTTTTCCAGCGATTTGGCCCAAGGCTTTCTTTTCTAATTAAACCTGAAATCTTGAAATCTGTCAGAAAATTCTGATTCCCGTTCTTGCATGTACTTTCCAATCTCATTGACAGTGCAACGTGTCGATAGCTCTTTTATGTGTTGGAAGTAGCGGAAAGTCGAAGTTCGAATATCCTGAGAAAACATTGCTAGTTTTACAACAAATGCCTTCCAGGCTTCATAAAGATCCAGAACCATTTGCCCTGCACCCTGGAGACGGAGGTTGAGTTCGTTTAGGTGAGCGGTGGTGTCAGTTAGAAACATGAGCCTACACAGCCATTTGTCATCATCCAGTTCGGGGTAGTTTTGTCCTTTTTCCGACAAAAAGGCCTTGATTGCATCAAAACAGTTGACAAAGCGCACCAAAACCTTGCCACGACTTAGCCACCGAATGTTGCTGTGAAGTGGGACATCGTTATAAGCACTGTCCATCTCTTCTAGCAGTGCTTGAAACTGTCTGTGAGTCAAAGCAGATCGAGCAACAAGGACATTCACAATTTGCACCACTGTATTCATCGCATTATTAAGCTCTGAATTAGAAATTTTAGCACACAGGTTTTCTTGATGGATGAAACAGTGAAATTTGACTGTCGGGCGGACAATCTGATCTTCAAGTAACTTTACAAATCCCTTCTGTTTTCCGACCATGGCAGGAGCACCATCTGTTGTCACACAAAATATTTTTCTGATGTCAACTCCTCGTTCTTCAAAATGGTTTACAAAAGTTTCCGCTATATCTTCCCCCTTTGTTGTGCCATGCAGGGGTTTTAGGCAACAAAGTTCCTCTTGGATTTTATCGGAAGTACAATATCTTGCAACAACTGCCAAACGTGGAACGTCGTTTATATCCACGCTCTCATCAACTGCAACGCTAAACACTGCTGTGTCTTTTAATGCAGTCGTCTGCTTTTCGTTAATGTTTTCTGCCATTTCACTTACACGTATCTCAGAGACAGGCAGTTCTTTTATTCTAGATATGCAGCTTTCTTTGGCAAATCATTGAACAAAATCATTGAACAAAACCTCCGAACTTATTTTATATATTCCCCATCTGTAAACGGCTTTCCGTTTTTTTGCAATGCATTGTGCAATCTTGTCACTTCCTTCTGTGGCTTGATTTTTACTTACACTTAAGCATTTAAAAGCACTGCTTTGCTTCTCATATCCTGCTACTGCCTTTTTGACCGATTCAGTCTTGTCTGCTTCGTCAAGAAAGGTTTTTCTCGTGCTTCGTTTGAAAATGTCGTCGAACACTTGATGTGTGACAAACAACACTTTCACAACAGAAACCACCAACAGCTTGGTCCTTCTTTTGAATAAATCCAAATGTGTTTGTCCGAGAAGGCTGAAATGAAGGGACATCTAACTTTGCTTTTTTAGGAGCTGACATTTTGTCAAATGTACCCCTCAACTTACAGCGGGAAAAAATATCGCGACAGACGCACGCACAGCATCAAACGCAGAGCGCTGTTCCACGTGGCGGGATAGTGATTGTAAGCAGCAAATCAGGACTTAAAAATATCCCAGGACAGTGGCGCTGGAATAACTTTTAACGTGGGGGTGCTGAGCTGCGCCCCCTCTTGCCCTGTCTGCACCGCAGTGGGCCACAGCTGGGGGCGGCTGCAGAGCCCCCGGGACTGGTGGCCGGGACCAGCAGCGGGCTGAGCGGGGCTGGCGGATGGGACCCCGGGTGGCAGGGGGCCGGCAGTAGGACCCCCGGGACCGGGACCCGGGCAGTGTGAGTGCCACTCAAAATCATCTCGCGTGCCGCCTTCGGCCCGCGTGCCATAGGTTGCTGACCCCTTCTCTACCATATACTCTGCAGGGGGGTGTAGGAAAATTCCTGAGGTAGGCCATGGTTGTTCAGGGGGACACTCCCTCCTCGGGGGAATGTCGGTATGTGGAAGAGTGAAGGAGGCGAAGTTGGGGCTGTTGTCGGGCAGGCATCTTCACCTACCTGCCCATGGTAGATGCAGTTCCTGATACTTGGGGTTATAGACCGAGTTCCCGGGTATGTTCCCGTATCTCTTAATGGAATGTTCCGAGTGCGAATCGACACACTCCACTTATCCTGCAAGTCAGTAACCTCCACCCGGCTTGTCCAATCGCCGTCTGTTTTTACAATTCCACTGAAGTAACTAATCACTGGGTCCCCTGCTCAAAACCCGTCCAAGGAAACTGTATCGGCCTCAAGCTGGACGACACGTCCCGGAGTCAGATCCTCCCCCAGCACTCCTGTGAGATATCGCTCCAGTACTAGCCTCTCGCTCCCCGGGTCCCGGCCAGCAGACTTAGCTGCCCAGCGTCCTGCTGTTCTTCCATTCTTCTCCTGCTCCATACAGAAACTAACTACTGCGCTGGTCTGCAGCGTCTTTTATATGGCCCTCCTGGGCCCTGATTGGCTGGGCTGCTTCCCCTGCAGCCACTCTAGCCTGCTTGGAGGACCTCTCCACTGCTTCTCTCCTGGGATGGGTGGGGCAGAACCCTGAGGTTTGTAGCTTGTCACAGCGTCACGGTGTGAGAGGGAGCCCAGGTTGGTGGGCCAGAGGGCTCAGCCGTACCCCAGTTCCAGGTTGCACCCCAGGGAACCCGTCACAGTGGGTGGGAGTCAGGACTCCTGGGTTCTATCCCCAGCTATGGGAGGGAAGTGGGGTTGGAGCAGTGGGGCTGGGAGTCAGGACTCCTGGGGTCTATTCTTGGTTCTGCTCCTTTGCCCATGGGCGATGGGGACCAGGGCCGCCAAGAGTGGGTTGGGGCCCCAGTGAAAAAAAAATTTCGGGCCCCCCAGCAAGGGCGGACCGGCTAAACAGGGCCGACGAGGGGTGGGGGGGAAGCCGGTCCCCGGGCCCCCTTCCGGACCTCCGGGCCCCGGTAATTTGTACCGGCTTCCCCCCCCTCTCATTGGCCCTGAATTGGGGACCCTCCTCTCACGCCGAGGGCTGAGTGGCTCGTCAGATGCTTTGAGATCCCAGCTGGCCAGCGCTACAACAGGACCAAACCTCATCCCTTCACCGGGGTCTCTCAGAGCACGGGGGTCGTGGTCCTTCGAACTCTGACCCAGCAGGCCCACTTGGCCTGTGGCTGGGGAGTCTCTGAGGCAGGAAGGGGTTAAAAGGAACAGGCATCACCACACAGGCCCCCCTGTTGTAACCAGCGCTGGGGATGAGCTTTCTCAATTTCCAGAGAAAGGGGAAGTTTCTCTGCTGCAGCCGGACAACAAAGTGAAAGGCTCCCACAGGAAAAATGGTGCGTGGAGCCAGAACCCAAGTCCTGATTCTCAGCCCCCCTGCTCTAACCACTAGACCCCACGCCCTTCCCCGAGCTGGGGATAAAAACCAGACGTCCTGATTCTCAGTCACTGTAACCACTAGACCTGATTGCTACCAAACCAGGAAGTACATTGCCTTTAAAGCCCAGGAACAAACTGTGACGGTTCCCTTTCCTCTCCTGAGCCACCAGCCACTCACGGCGCTTGGGGCTATTGCCACAGATGTAGATGAATATGATTCCTCATTACCTGCCCCCAACCTCCCTGCTCTCCCGTTAGTGTCAGGGGTGGGATCAGACCGGAGTCTCAGCTGCTAACCCAGGCCCAGGGCCAAGGTAAGAGCCGCTTTCCCTTGTTTTGGGGCAAAAAAACAGAGTTGGGGAGAATGATTCTTCGCATCTCTAAATGACTGAAAGGAAATTAAACGGTGAGAGATTCTTATAGGAGGGGCCCCAGCTGAGATCAGGGCCCTGTTGTGCCAGGTGCTGCCCAGACACAGCCAGAGACAGTCCCTGCCCCAAAGAAATTCCAATTAAAATAGACAATAGGTGGGAGAGAAAACTGAGGCACAGAGAGGAGCAGTGACACTGAGGCGTATGGTTTTTAAAGTTATTATGAACTGTTGTATGGTGGGTCCATGACAGATCTCAGGACTCTGTGTCCCACTGCCGTCCTCTAGCCACTGGGCCACACTGTCACACCGGAATTGGGGGTAGCATTGAAAATACATTGGGGGCTTCCCAAACCCGGCGTGAGAGCCAGTCTCCGCCCGACGAGCTCACGGTGTAAGATATGGGGGCTGAACACGGCAGGGCAACATTACCCTGCGCTGTTAAACAGCTGCGGGCCCGACCCCAGAGCAGGCTGCATTTCACTGCTGGTTGAAAAGATCAACAACTGGGCAGGCTGCGAAGGTGTCTGAGATCATAAGGGGAGACCACGCTAGAGCAGTGGTTCCCAAACTGGGGTTCGTGAATCCCTGGGGGTTCGCGAAATGTTACAGGGGGTTCTCGGGAACAGATTCCCTAATGGCGGACAGAGCTGTCCCTAGGGACGACAGGCAGCACGGGGCGGGGCCAGCAGCCCGGAGCCCCTGGACTTCCAAGAACTAAGCAGATCAAAGCAAGCGTATCGATTACATTGAGGAGATTTAAACGTCAAGACTCCTTGTAAGAAATGGAAAGGGAGGTGGATATTTTTTGCTGTTTTTAAAATTAANCAGCAGCCCGGAGCCCCTGGACTTCCAAGAACTAGGCAGATCAAAGCAAGCGTATCGATTACATTGAGGAGATTTAAAGGTCAAGACTCCTTGTAAGAAATGGAACGGGAGGTGGATATTTTTTGCTGTTTTTAAAATTAAATAGGCAGCTAGTATGGTTTTTAAAGTTATTATGAAGAACAAGTTTAAGGTTTGTTGTAAGGTGCGTTGTTTGCCTGGACTGCTCAAGACCTGAATGCTTGTGTAGGAGGAACTCTTTGAGTTGGCTTCCTGCTGTTTCCCATCTGATACTCCTTGATGAAGCATAGGAGCCTTGTCTTATAACAGGCTTCTTCAAAGTGATACAAGCTACGGAAGTGAGATCTTGGAAGAGTGTTGCCGTTTTCATAATGTAATAAAAATACTGTCATGATCAATAATAATAATAAATAGTGTGTAATAAGCATGTCATAAAACCAAATTTTATATTTCCAGGATCACTGCTTTTATAATTTATATTCAGGTAAAGGAGAAAATCCCTGGAAATATTCATTTTTACTAGGGGGTTCGCGAGACTTGACGTTTTAGTGAAAGGGGTTCCCAGGTTGTTAAAGTTTGTTTGTTGAAAGGGGTTCCCAGGTTGTTAAAGTTAAACCACTGCGCTAGAGTGATCAACTGTTCAGAGAGGGAGCCTGGTGTTTGGGGTAGAACTGGGGGCTGGGAGCCAGGACTCCTGGGTTCTATCTCGGCTCTGCAAAGGGAAATGTATTTTCAGACACACCCAGACCCTCAAACCCTTGCTGGCCAGTTGCCCCATTACCCCGAGAGAACGTTCTCAGAGCGGTCGGGTAACATCAGACACTGGCTCTGCCCAGGCCGTGGTCACAGATACACACAGAGACGGGCCCCGATAAACAATCCAGCTATGGGAGAGGAAGGAGCAGAGGAAGCGCTGGGGGGTGCGGAGCTGCAGGATGGGCCAGGAGGGCTCAGCAGGGGGAGCGCTCCCCTCGCAGTCAGGGCTGGCCCCAATGCCCCAGGGTGGCGCTAGGGGGGGCTGTGCTGGAAGAAGGGGGGCTCCGTAGGGGGCTCTCCCCTCGCAGTCAGGGCTGATCTCTGCTTCTGGGGCTTTGCTGTTCCCAGCTGAACCCCGAACCTGTGATACCCTCCCCCCACATGGCTCTATCCCAAGGGGGCAGGATGTCTCCCTGGGGTCCCTGCCGCACCCCAAAATGGTTTGTTCCCTTCCTCCTCCCTGATTCTCCCTGCACATGTCAGCTCCACATAGGAACCGTCCTCTGGTCCTGCCCTGAAACTGCCCTCTGCATTGCTGTGAGCTGCCAAACAGCCGCGCGTCTCTCCCCAGAGGTGGCTGCATTTCACCCCTGAGGCCGTGAGCCCTGCACACACGGCCTGCTATGCACACAGGGATAGAAACGCCACCAGTCCTTGCTCTGTCAGGCCAATCTCCGAGCTTTACTCCCTTCTGGTTAGGAAATTCTTTTACGAAGGGCTCTCGGGTTAAAATACCTGGTCGCACAGCCGATCCCGCGGCCGGACGCCATCGCCCGGCGCAGACGAGCTGTCACCCAGAAATGCTGCCGGTGACTCATTCCCGGCCCCTTTCCCCTCCCAGGCCGGCTGAGCGCCCTGTCCTGGACGGAGATGGCCTTGGTGCTGGTCCCTGCCTTTTGCCTTCTGAGCGGTGAGTAATTCACACAGACGCGCCGCGCTGGCGCCCGGGGGACCGGTGGGGACCGTTTCCCAGCCCTGGGAGTGCGTCTACACTGCCAGGAGGGGGCTCGGAACCGGGTTCCATCGCAGGGAAGTCCCCGCCACTCGCGCCAGCGGCTCCAGTTCAAGCCTAGGGGGCGTCTGGCCTTGACCCTGACCCCGAGCGGCCGGGTCCTGGCTGCTGGTTTCACCCTGGTGGAGAACACGCCTGGTTCTCATGGCAGAGTCAGCCTGGTCTAGCCCCGGCCACCCTGGGCTGAGCAGCGAGGGCCTCAGCCGCTCTCGGCCCCCAGGCTACCGTTTTCCCTGCGCCACGTCCTGCCTCCAGGCTTCTCGCTGCCACGGGAGTCGGGGCGTCTCCTGGGCCGGCCTGGAGAGCTCTGCTCCCTGCCCTGCCCGTCCGCCCAGCTCCGGCCCGGCTGGCCCCTGCCCGCGTCCACATCCGGCCCCTTGTGCACAGGAAGTGCCTGAACTCTGGTTGCCAACCCTCCAAGACTGAAAGATTAATCTTTCATTAAAAATGGTCATGTGATGAAACCTCCAGGAATTTGTCCAACCAAAGTTGGCAACCGTAACCTGACCCCTCGCCAATGGGGCACCTCCTGGAGTCAGAGCCTCTGGCCCAAGGGCCGGATGCCCAGCTATGGGGGGCGCTGAACTGAGAGGGGATGAGGGGTGCACCGGGGGGTGATATGGGGGGCTGAATTGAGGGGGGATGCAGAGGTGAACTGAGGGAGACTGGACTGAAGGGGGTGGCCGGAGCAGGTGAACTGAGCAGAGATTTAGGGGGACTGAAGTGGGATGCAGAGGATGGACTAGACTGAAGGGGGGCTGGGCAGATGTGGGGAGGGGGTCGGCCTGGACTGATGGGAGAACTCGGGGGGACAGGAGTGATTCGGGGCCTGGGGTGATTAATTGCAGGCGATGGGCTGATGTTGGCGGGGGGCATCTCCGAACTCCCCTCCCCCAATTCACAGGGGGGAACTGGCCAGGCTCACTGTCACCCCCAGGCCAGGAGAGGGTGGGGGGGGCTCAGACAGCCCCACAACACAACATCCCCGATTGTGTTTAAAGCCCCTGGTTTGGGGGGTGCAGCTAATGTGGCCTCTTCCGGCAGGATCTGTGCGGCAGCCCGGCCTGCGGGGCGGGTTCCCCAAGTCGCTGGGGCCGGGCGTCGGTCTGATCCCCGATTCCTGTCCCCAGCAGGCGCCTACGCCCAGAAGTGGGGCGTGACACTCGCACCAGGGCCCCTTGCTGGAGGGGCCGGTTCCTGCGTGACCATCCCCTGCTCCTTCACCTACCCCGCAGGGTGGAGGGTCAGTGCCGTGAGCTGGACACGGGACGGGGATCAAACTGTGTATCGCCCGGACGAGGCTCGTGTCCACGCTGCCTTCAAGGGGCGCGCCCGCTATCTGGGGGACCTGCAGCACAACTGCGCCCTGCGGGTGGAGGGGCTGCGCCCCACCGATCAGGGCACCTACCGCTTCCGGTTCGAAGCAGAGCGCAATGGCAGCAGTGACGCATGGACGAGTCTGCCAGGACAGCAGCTCAATGTCTCCGGTAACCAGCTTCCGTCCAGCACCCCCGGGCCACTCACTCTCGCCACACGCGAGTGCGCACACCCAGAGCAGGGCTCGTCACACACCCGCACAAACCATTTCTGCCTTGCTCTGAAATCCAAGTGGTTAGAGCTGGGAGCCAGGACTCCTGGGTTCTCTCCCCAGCTCTAGGGGAAGTGGGGTGTAGTGGTTAGAGCAGGGGGGACTTGTGGGTCAGGACTCCTAGGCTGTGTTGTCAGATCCGAGTGCCCGTCACTCTGTCTAACTCTGAAGAGCCGCTGAGGCTGACCCTGCAGCCAGCGTAATGCAGCCCAATAGTGGGACTGGGACCCTGCAGGACCCCCCGGCAGAACAACGGGAGCGGGTAAAATGTGCTTTGTTGGGGGTGGGTTCGGGTCGGCAAAAAAACAGGCTGAGGTAATTTGCGGGAAAAACACTAAATCTCATAAATGTACCAAGAGTCGCCTATTGAGGAAATTGCAAAATATTTTGTGTGAGCTTCTCTTTCCTCTCCGTGTTTATCTCCCTCGCTCCAGATCTGGGGTAATGCACCGGCCCAAGTCAGGTCAGAGACGCGTTCTGTGAAACCAGGAGTGACAGCGTGTTTGTACCTGGTTCAAGCAAGATTTGTTTTATTCTTTTAGTGGTAACAGTTGTCTCTGAATTGCGTTGGTATCGATCATATCTTCACCCACCGGTGTCTGGCTGGTGGTTGGTGTTTAGCAGCCTGGGGGAATCTGTCTCTCTTGCGGGATTTGCGGGATCGAAGAGTTTTGTGGCTGGGAGGGGGATGAAAATGCAAAAGACAAAGCCGGGCACCTGAATAACAGGAACGGGACAGAATTAAAAACAGTCCCGCTCAGGGCTCTGGTCTGAGCCCGATGTGTGGTGCCCCCCACTGGCGGCTGCGCCCCTCCGGGCAGACCCAGCGCTCCCCGTGTCTCAGGCCAACTTTTGCTGCTCTCCCCCATTGCCACGAGCCCTCATTGCCCCGGCCAGCCGAGCCCCCAGGCTGGGCCGCGCCCGCCCCCTGGGGGCTGCTCCCCGCTCTGCAGCCAGGCCCAGGGCCCCAGCAGGGTTCAATGGCTCCTGACCCCTCCTCTCCTCACAGACGATCGGTGCCAGCCCTCCCTGGGGCGCCGAACGGAACCGGGACCCTCCCTCACCTGCTCCGTGGGGGCCACCTGCCCCCAACGCCCCTCCTGGTACGACCGAGATGGCGCGCGGCAGATCCCAGGGCAAACCCCAGGCGGGGCTGGGGCGACCGAGCTGCGAATATCCCCGTCCCAGCTGGCCCCCGGCGCGACGCTGAGATGCCAGGTGGAGGGATACAGGGATGAGTGTGACTCTGACCAATCCCAGCGC
>QXTE01000652.1:113734-150071 GCA_003942145.1 Platysternon megacephalum | reverse complement strand
CTGTACCTGAAAACCCGGCTAGCCCAACGTGCTGGACCATCTGTGCCAATACCTGGTTCCTAAACTGCAGCTACAGTTCCTACTCCAGGTGAATCCAAAGACCGAGAGGTGCAGAGATCCAACCCCTTATAATCTTAGAAATGTTTTGTTCCTTTTTGTTTCTTTTTATGAAGACCTCCCAGCCTTTCTATTAGATTGGGGTGTAACAGTGCGGCTCAGTGTGTGTGTGTGTGTGTGTGAACACCTCTGAAATCTACAAAGGGAAGATGCTAGGAAGAATAGTTCCCCAAATCTTAATAGTCTTAAAACTCTCCCCTATGAAATGACTGAACGCATGCTTCTCACTTATGGAAGCATTGCAAGGAATTGAGCTGTCAGATATGTATTGTTCAGCGAGAGCTGTTTGAACTTCTTTTACTAATGTCTCTCTAAGGTCTGTATGTGTTTTGGGGCGAGAGGGCAAGGAGAAGTATTAGCTACACAATAGTGACATCTAAGGAGAAAACTGTCATTGGCTTTGAGGTTGTAGGCTAAATGTAAGCAATCATTTGGTTTCGGTATTGAAATATTCAGCTGGCTAAATCTGGGTTGCACTGCCTGGGTAAAAAGCTCTGATTGGGGTTTCGGCATCACTAACTATGCACCTGCCTTCGTGGGTTGCTCTTTTAGGATTTGTAAAGGTTGGTTTTCTGCTGTATTAATCTGATGGTTTGACTAAATTGATGACTTGGTTCCAATGCACTATCCTTGTTAACTCATTGAGTTACTGATTTGACCTGAACTTTATCACTGCATTGTTTAACCCTTAGCTGAGTGGTGTCTATAGTCATTTAGCCTTAGTGATGTGTGCTCTTGGATTTATTTGTTCATGTTAATAACACATGTAACTGGGCTATTGAGTCATTTCTTTCAATAAACAACCGGGGCTGGAACTTTTGTATATTTCCCTTTAATTCAATCTCCATTTTCTTCATTTCATACTCTTGGAATGTGCAGCACCAGAAAATGACACAAGCCTTTTGCTGCCCCATTCTGTGCCCATCCAGCTGGAGTAGAGAACAAACCCCTCCTGGAGCAGGGATTGTCACACTGGACTGTTAATGCAGACGCATGTTCCCAAGGTTTGTTGTCTGTCTCAAATCCTGGCATAAGGGTGACACCTACAACTGCTTGTAATCACGCCTGGCAGGAAGGAGACCCCTCTGTGCAGTCCCTGGGGAGGCAGGGGGATCTGGGAGACACGGGGGGATATTTACCCAGAGCTCAGGAGCAATCTACTCAGGGGTGATGTAGTAGAAAAGAGCTGGGTGCTGCTTTCCCCACTTCTTTCTCATTATCCCCTTTCAGTCTCTTGTCTTTCCCCTTCTTCCCCCTCCCCGACCCTCTGGCAGGGAGACTTGGTCACTTCCCTGCTCCCAGGGGCGCTCACTCTCCCGTAGCTGGATTGGCCCCTGCGAGTGCTAATAGGAGCGAGAGCCTGGGTGCAGGTCAGTCCCTGCAGCGACTCTGGGATGCACAGAGGCAGGAGGAGGAGCAGAGATGGGGCTAGTTCTTCTTTGAGTGATTGCTCAGGTGTATTCCCCAGTAGGGGTGCATGCTCGCCAAGTGCACCAGTGCCGGAAGTTTTCCCCCTAGCAGTACCCGTAGGGGGGGAGCGCCCCCCACGACCCCTAGAGTGGAGCCTGCCTGGTGTGGTATAAGTGGAGCTGTGCACTCCCCCCACCCTCAGTTCCTTCATGCCGCCAGTGAAGGGGCGTCGGAACTGCTCTGCTTCAGCTTCGCTGTAGCTCATCCCCAGAACTGTTCATTCATTTAGTACCTGTAGTCAGTTAGCTGCATAGTTAGTTTTAGTTAGTCAGTGAGCCCGGGCCGGGGCATGCCCCGGGATTGAAGTCGTGCAGTTCTTGTCGGCATTCTATGCCAAGAAGCGACCTGCGCACAGACTGTTTGCGCTGTTTGGGAGAGACCCACATCAGCGAAAGGTGCAAAATTTGCAAATCGTTTAAGCCTTGGACCAAAAAGGAAAGAGACATTAGGCTCCCGGCCATTCTGATGGAGTCAGCGCTGACCCCGACCCCGGCATGCCGCTCCAAGCCAGTACCAGGCACCGTGGTGTCGGTATGTGGCGATCAGCCGGTGCCTTCGACTAGTTGGCACCACTCCCCGTCCACGGGACACGCCAAGAGGATGAAGATTCCCTCCTTGCAATGGCACTGAGGGAAGTCTGGGAAAGAGGCTAGGTCCATGTCGGGCAGTCCTCGATCCCCATCGGGCTCCAGGCCTCCGACTCACGCGGAGCGGAGTAGCCCGGCCCCTTCGGAACAGGCCTCTCCGGATGTCCAGATGCCTTCCACACCCAAAGCCCTCCAGGCGGCCCAGGACATCATGTCCATGCTGGTGCCCAGAGCCCCACCGATGTCAGACCCATGCTCCAGAGGCAAGCCGCTGCTGGGATCTCCACAGTCGCCCCCGGCTCGGTACCTGTCTCAGTCGAGGGAACGTTCCCGACGCCGATCACCGCCCGGCGTCTGCTTGGGGCAGAGTCCACATGGATTGCTCCCGACACCGGCTAGACTGTCGGGCTGGGTTCCGTCCAGCCGGGACTCGTGGCACCGGTCCTCCTCAGAGAGCGGATATTGATGGGACCACGGCGGACATCATCGTCAGTCCTCGTCCTGGAAAAGGTACCGCAGTCGGTCACGGCATGGTCATTGACGCCGTTCCCGCTCGGACTCTGGCTCTGAGTGTCCGCCGAGACATCGCAGCCCCGCGCGTTGATCGCCAGCGTCTCGACGTCGCTGGTCCACCCATCGAGGCCGTTCGCGGTGCAGCTATTACCGTCGGTACCAGTCCTCCACATCGAGATCGCGGTCTCGTGACCTTTGCAGGTCCTGGCACTGCCACTCCTCTTGGTTGAGAGACAGCAGCGGATCCGACGCCAGACAGGTCTCCGTTCATAGCCGCCCTTCGACGACCCAAACCGGCCAACCCGGACAGCCGGCCCTGCCGGTGACAGAGCAAGTGCAGTGGCACCGAGCGTCATGGCTGGCCCAGTGGTACCAGTGGGCACCGTGGCCTCCGATGCAGCCCCCAGTGGGAGCTCTCTTGGTGGCCAGAGCTTTGGAGGCTCCGTCAGCATCCATTCTTGCCAGCAAGTTAAAGAAGTATGGGCTGGATGAATGGACGGTAAGGTGGATAGGAAACTGGCTAGATGGTCGGGCTCAACGGGTAGTGATCAATGGTTCCTTGTCTAGTTGGCAGCCGGTATCAAGTGGAGTGCCCCAAGGGTCGGTGCTGGGGCCGGTTTTATTCAATATCTTCATTAACGATCTGGAAGATGGTGTGGACTGCACCCTTAGCAAGTTTGCAGATGACACTAAACTGGGAGGAGTGGTTGATACGCTGGAGGGTAGGGATAGGATACAGAGGGACCTAGACAAATTAGAGGATTGGGCCAAAAGAAATATGATGAGGTTCAACAAGGACAAGTGCAGAGTCCTGCATTTAGGACGAAAGAATCCCATGCACTGCTATAGACTAGGGACCGAATGGCTGGGCAGCAGTTCTGCAGAAAAGGACCTAGGGGTTACGGTGGACGAAAAGCTGAATATGAGTCAACAGTGTGCCCTTGTTGCCAAGAAGGCTAATGGCATTTTGGGTTGTATAAGTAGGGGCATTTCCAGCAGATCGAGGGATGTGATCATTCCCCTCTACTCAGCACTGGTGAGGCCTCATTTGGAGTACTGTGTCCAGTTTTGGGCCCCACACTACAAGAAGGATGTGGATAAATTGGAGAGAGTCCAGCGGAGGGCAACAAAAATGATTAGGGGGCTGGAGCACATGACTTACGAGGAGAGGCTGAGGGAACTGGGATTGTTTAGTCTGCAGAAGAGAAGAATGAGGGGCGATTTGATAGCTGCTTTCAACTACCTGAAAGGGGGTTCCAAAGAGGATGGATCTAGACTGTTCTCAGTGATAGAAGATGACAGAACAAGGAGTAATGGTCTCAAGTTGCAGAGGGGGAGGTTTAGGTTGGACATTAGGAAAAACTTTTTCACTAGTAGGGTGGTGAAGAACTGGAATGGGTTACCTAGGGAGGTAGTGGAATCTCCTTCCTTAGAGGTTTTTAAGGTCAGGCTTGACAAAGCCCTGGCTGGGCTGATTTAGTTGGGTTTGGTCCTGCTTTGAGCAGGGGGTTGGACTAGATGACCTCCTGAGGTCCCTTCCAACCCTGAGATTCTATGATTCTATGATCCATCTCCAGACCCCCAACAAAGGAGTTGGTGGGACGCACGTCCTTGGTACTGTGCCCAGAGTCCAACCAGGCGGTGGATCCTCCGGTGCCGGCCGACACCCAGAGCACCGCGCCCGCCTCTTCGCCCCGCCCAGAGGAGGTGATTGTGGCCCCGCCCCCTCCATCCTGCAGGACGACTTCAGGGCCCACCAAGATCTCTTAAAGAGGGTGGAAGCAAGCCTCCATCTCCAGGCAGAGCAGATGGAAGAGCCTGCGGACTCCCTGTTTAACGTGCTGTCCCCATCAGCACTGGGTAGGGTGGCCTTGCTCAGCCTCAGTTATACAGGGCTGAATTCCTAGGTGGTTGTGTAGATCACAGGGACTAGGATCCTGTTCTCTGCCCCGTGGCCTTTCTGCCCCCTCCCCCAGAAAATGTCAAGTGGTGGGCAGGGGTGGGAGAGGCAAAGTGTGGGCAGGAAGAGGACTGGGGGGGGGGCATGGGGCAGAGCACAGGGGGAGCCAGAGTGTGGGCGCTGGTGGTCCCGCACTTCTCAGGAACTTCTGGCGGCAGCGCTCCAAAGGTGGCATACCGGTATGCCTCCAAAGAGAGGTGTGCTGTATCTGGCATTTCTTGCCTGCCTCCAAACCTCATACACGTGCTGCCCATGGTGAGTTACTTTGGTGGGAGCTGCATTTTAGTGTACACACTTACACAGTTAGGTCGATGTAAGCTGTTTTATGTTGCCCTAATCCTGTAATGTAGACCAGGGCTAAGATCGAAAGGTTGTCTGTCTCACCAAGAGAAGTTGGCCCACCTTGTCTCTATTTTAGCAAATGGTCATTTGTCTCAAAGTCCCCAATGAATCTCGACTACATTCTGTCAAACTAATATCCAGTTAGGTGACCACACGGCCCTCAGAGAAAAGGGAAAAACCCACACCACAGAGAGGTATAAGACACATTCAGTTTCATATAAAGTGAAATTCAAGAGGAGGTTACATCTGATGATTCCAAATCAGGACAAGAGATTCTCCCATTGTGTTCTCCTCTAATCTGTTCAAATCTGCTTCACTCTGCAAAGTCTCGTTACTATTAATAGTTGTGATATTTACGAAAGGTTTAGAATCATCATAATAGGAACAACAGTCCACATTTCCACCTGCAAACAATCCCAGCTCAGCAGGAAAAAGCCCAGAAGTGGCTTTGTCAAAAGATCGAACCTGGGATTTAAACTCTGAATGATCACACTGTGTTTGGGATCCAGTCAAATTCCCCTTCCAGCTCTGTGATATTTTCATCTCCAGCCCTAAGGAATCTGATTTAGGGTCAAAGAAATCAAAACATGATTCTGAAGCCCAGAGAAGGACTATTAGGATGATCAGAAGAATGGAGAACCTACCTGATGAGAGGAAACTGAAGGAGTTTGGCTTGTTTAGCCTAAGAAAAGAAAGGCTGATTGGAAAGATGATTGCTCTCTATAAATTCATCAGATGGATAAACACCAGGGAGGGGAGAGGAGTTATTCAAATTAGGGCCCAGTGTAGGAACAAGAACAAATGGATATAATCTGGCCCTCAACAAATTTAGGCTGGAAATTACAAGAAGGTTTCCCACCAGCAGAGCTGTGACGTTCCAGAACAGCTGTCAAAGGTGGTAGTGGGGACAACAAAACCTAACTTGGTTCAAGACTGAGCTTGATAAGTTTCTGGAGGGAACAGCATGATGAGATTTCCTACAGTAGCATATGGCCCCTGCATGATTGCTGATAGAAACATTTCCAGTGGTCACAGATGGGACACTAGAGGGGAAGGGCTCAGAGTTCTTACAGACAATTTTTTCTCCAGCTCTTTGGCTGGTGGGTCTTACCCACATGGTCACCGTCTAACTGATCAACATATTTGGCATAGGGAAGAAATTCTTCCCCAGGTCAGATTGGAAGAGACCCAGGTGTGGGTGTCTGTGTGTGTGGCAGGTGTGTTCAACTTCCTCTGCAGCATGGGGTACAGGTAACTTGCTGGTTTGGACTAGAGCAGTGGCTCTCAAACTTTTTTACAGGTGACCCCTTTCACACAGCAAGCCTCTGAATGCGACCCCCTCCCCCCTTATAAATTAAAAACACTTTTAAATATATTTAACACCATTATAAATGCTGAAGGCAAAGTGGGGTTTTTTGGGGGGGGGGGGAGGCTGACCGCTCATGACCCCCCATGTAATAACCTCATGACCCCCTGAGGGGTCCCAATCCCCAGTCTGAGAACCCCTGGACTAGAGTAAATTGTGGAGTCTGTCATATGAAATCTTTAAATCATGATTTGAGGACTTCAGGAGGTCAGCCAGAGGTTGAGGGCAGAAGTGGGTGGGTGAGGTTCTGTAGCCTGTGATGTGCGGGAGGTTAGATTGGATGCTCATGTCATGCTGTCTGGGGCAGCTCAGAATTGAGAGTGCCGATCTCAGGTCAGAAAACAGGGCAGACCCCCCCCAAACTGGTGAGATACTTAGGTTTCATAGAATCATAGATAATTAGGTTTCACCAAGCCAGTAACAAATGTGAACCCCTGGATTATAATATTAGTCTTACCATGGAGCCACAGACCCCTGAGGCTCTCCAGCCCCCTTCTCTACCACCCAGACCAACTAGAATTTGTAACGAAAAGTTATTGAAGCCAAAGATCCGCACCTTAGGTTGCCCCTTGTGATGAAGTGGGAACTTTCTTAATGTTTTGCATTGTGATAGGGCGTACTTGCCCTGCATTGGAGATGAAGGGGTTAAGGCAGCACTCTTGGCAGTGGAAGCCACGCCCCCTCGTCCCTACTGGGCATGCTCCAATGGCTGCTACAGTGTAAAAGGGAGCAGCCCAGCTCAGTCAGGGCTGACCACCGAGTAGGGAGGATGCACCTCACCGGCTCCAACTGAGGAGCAGCTGGAATTCCAGGCCGCAGGAGCAGGAGATGCCGAGGCCCAGGTACCCCAGGGAGATTGCGGTTGCTGGGAACAGTGCTGCCCGAGGAGCCTGGGGATCCCAACAACACCCAGACTTCAACTACAAGAGTCACAGTATGAAGTAGCCCAGGGAGGGACTAGCCAGTGTTCCTGCAATGTTTGTGTGTTTCGGGCAGATTTGCCACTGCCAGGGCCCTGGGCTGGGACCCAGTGGAGCAGGGAGGGCTTGGGTCCCCCTACCCTTTGAGTAGGCAGCCCACCAACCTTATTGACTCTGGCCATTGGGCTGCACTTCCCTGCAGCCGAGGGGAGCCCTATTTACTCTGGCCATTGGGCTACACAGCCCCAAGGCTAAGGGCAGCCATACAGACTTAAGTGTGGGGCTACTACACCCTTGCCCCAACCCCCAGGGTGATGGGGGGTACTTGCTCTGTGACATGCAAGAATACTGTGTGTCCCTCAGTTTCCCCTATGTGTTGCACAAGTATCTAGGTGGTGGAACATGGGTGTGTGATCATTGCACTGGAGGGCAGGTGTGAGTGGTATCTAGCTGCCTGAGCCCTCTGGATGCTCTGTATCCTGGCAACTGATAGCTGGAGCCCATCAGACCCAAGGAGCCAGCCGAAGGAGTTGGAGAACAAAGAGAGAGGTGGAGGCCAGGTGACCAGTTTGGCCGGAAAAGAGACCAAGGATGGAGGAGGAGCAACAGGGTGTGACTGAGGGTGGACTGCTAGAAGCTGGTCGTTCTCCTGGCTTGGGACTCAGATGGAAGAGCCCAGGGGTCTGGATCACCCCCCCAAGATGGTCTTTGCTGTAACGTCCTGCTTTCTGTGCTTACAAGATCCGTTCTACGCTGTGTTCCAGACGACTAATAAACCCTTCTGTTTTACCACGCTGGCTAAGAGTCACTGCTGACTGCGAAGGTGGGGTGCATGGTCCCTTTGGGGGCAAGTAATCCTCCCCCAGGTGTCCTATTCAGGTGGGCTCACTGCAGGGAGATCACAGCATGAATCAGGCATGAAACACTCTGAGGTCAGACCCAAGGAGGCGCTGAAGCTGAGGAGGCTTGCCCTAAAGAGTGTACGCTGAGGGATGTCACGCTACACAAGGGACCTGTCTGAACTTCATTCAGAATGGTTCCAGAGCACCAAGCCAGTGCAGCCCATGCTGCTTTCCAGCCCCAAAGGGCCAGTCACATACCCCAGGTCAATGGATACTCTCAATCTCACACCAGCGACAATGCTGCAGCCAATTTCTCTTCTAGTAAACTAACTCAAGATTTATTAGCTAAGAAAAATAAATGAGAGTTCGAGGTTAAAACAGGTAAAATACATGAACAGGTGAGACCAAGTTTGTAAGTCCAAAATGATAGTAGAGATGTAGTTATCTCCCAGTGTCCAAAAGTCTCCAGTGATACCCAAAACAATTCTGGGGAATCTCTGTCTTGCATCTGCAATGCTTCCCTGTAAGTGTCCAAACAACTCAGAGATATGCGATCATTCCCAGGGTTCATTCTTATAGTTGCTTTCCCCGGAAAGCAATCTGGCAAGTGCTCTCATCACAGCATGGCCTCTTCCTTTGTTGACTAAACAGACTCAGGACATGTCTGCACTACAAGTTTAAGTTGACCTAGGTGGCTGATGTCCACACTCTACCCTCCTTCTGTTGGTGGTGCACGTCCTTACCAGGAGCACTTCCACAGGGAGATCCGCACCCACAGTCCAGTCAGCTGCTCTGTGCTCCTAGTGGGGAACTGAGAGCCCGGGGGGAAGGAGGGGGCGCAGGCCTCCCAGCGGGGAGCCTGGGTGTCAGCCTGGCTTGTGTCTACACTGATACTGTGTCACCCTAACTACACTGACATAAACCCTATGCTTCTCATGGAGGTGGATTTATTATGTTGGTGTAGTAGGGCCCTTACGCTGGTGGGAGCAAGGCTGTAGTGTGTACACTGACATAGTTAGGTCAACATAAGCTGCCTTATGACGACGTAACTGTGTAGTGTAGACCTGGGCTAAGTTTGTAGATTTCCCAGTGTCAAACACAATGACCCGTGCTTTGAAGTCAGCATGCTTCTTCATTTACCGCTCCAATCCCAATGCAAGAATAGTACCATTAGGCATTCATTTGAGCATTCCAAGCAATCTTTCATTAGTTGAAATGAAGTTTACACATCAAATAAATTCTCATCCTACTACAAGCACATGCTTTTGATCTAGGGTTAACTAAGTATAGGGACATAGATAATGTAAGGTTATAGCAATCAACAGGTTTATGGATAAGTGAGATCAATTATATTACATTTCCTCTGAAATATACCAACACAGAAGTGAATTGGCCTGATCACAGTACAATACCTTTTGACACTCTTCTGATTTCTCTTAGCATGTGAGTGAATTAGGCTGCTGCCTTGGTCTGAGCTGGCAACCTGATAGACAGCATCACAGCTCCTTTCTAGACTTCAAGTGTATTAGCCTCTGAGAGCTGAGGACACTGCATCAAGTGACATTTTGGGAAGTAGACGGGCAGAATGTGAAGAAGATAAACTTAGAAGGTAACACGATGGAATCCCTGCAAATCACCCCTCACCTGCAGGTGCCACAGAGGCTGAAACCACACTCTTCCCACCCTGCTTCTGCTCTTTGTTATATTTAAATGTATTTTAAATGAGGAAAATGATACAAAACATCTTCAGCACACCCAAATTCAATGTGTGAACAACTGGGAATGAGATGATCTGTTCCAAAGGGTAAACTCCGTGGCTCTAACAGTCACTTTGCAGTGGGAGGAAGAGTATAAATGTAATGCTCCAGATTGGCTTTGACTAGGAAATGGAGACTGGGTCAGGTCATAAGGAAACGTGCTAGAGAACCCTGGACACTAGACATGAGCAATGTTGTTACTGTAAGATTAGTTGTGTTTTTACATCAGGATAGCTAACACGAGCTACCTAACTCCATGGAAAATCCTACTGGGGATGAGGCCTAGGTAGATTTTTACGCTGATATAGCTAGTTGAGATCACCCTTATCTCCCACACCTTGAGCTGACTGACATTCCTGGCAGGAGGGACACACATTCCCATGAGTCATAGGACTATGGAGTTTTACAGAAAAGCCCATGAGATTCACCCCAAAGAAGGGCTAGCAGCAAAAGACAAAAGTGGGAAACCACATGGTGCGCTGAGGGCCCACGGTGAAGCAAATGGTGCAAACAGCCTTAACAGTCTGGATGTTGGAATTAGGAAAAGTATTAAAGAAAAAAAAGCAATTGTCAGCCCTAGATACGGTTTTTATGGCTTATCATTTCCTTTGTGGACTTTCTGATGCCTAACAAGTTGTGAGCTCTCAGTAAAGCGTTTCCCGCACTCACTGCATTCATAGGGTTTCTCCCCACTGTGGATTCTCTGATGTCTAAGGGCTGAGCGCCAAGTGAAGGTTTTTCCACACTGACTGCATTCATAGGGTCTCTCCCCTGTGTGGATTCTCCCATGATTCATAAGGTGTGAGCGTTGAGAGAAGGTTTTCCCGCACTCAATGCATTGATGGCGTTTCTCTCTTGTGTGGATTCTCTGATGTTTAGTAAGGGTTGAATGCTCTGTGAAGCTTTTCCCGCACTCGGCGCATTCATAGGATCGCCCTCCTGTGTGGATTCTCTGATGTGTAATAAGGTGTGAGCTCTCGGTAAAGGTTTTCCCGCACTCGCTGCATTCATAGGGACGCTCCCCTGTATGAATTCTCTGATGTTTAGTAAGGCTAGAGTGGTCAGTGAACCTTTTCCCGCACTCACGGCATTCATAGGGTCTCTCTCCTGTATGAATTCTCTGATGTTTAGTAAGGTATGAGCTCTGACTGAACCTTTTCCCACACTCACAGCATTCGTAGGGCTTCTCTCCTGTGTGGATTCTCTGATGTGTAATAAGGTGTGAGCTCTCAGTGAAGCTTTTCCTACACTCACAGCATTCATAGGGTCTCTCCCCTGCATGGATTTTCTGATGTCTAATATGGGCTGAGCGCTGAGCAAAGGTTTCGCCACACTCACTGCATTCATAGGGTCTCTCCCCTGTGTGGATACTCTGATGTGTAGTAAGGGCTGAGCGCCAAGTAAAGGTTTTCCCACACTCGCTGCATTCATAGGGTCTCTCCCCCGTGTGGATTCTTTGATGTGTAATAAGGTCTGAGCTCCGAGTATAGCTTTTCCCGCACTCACAGCATATGTAGGGCCGCTCCCCTGTGTGGATTCTCTGATGTTTAGTAAGGGCTGAGCGCTGAGCAAAGGTTTTCCCGCACTCAGAGCATACGTAGGGCCGCTCCCCTGTGTGGATTCTCTGATGTGTAATAAGGTCTGAGTTCCGAGTGAAGCTTTTCCCACACTCACAGCATTCGTAGGGTCTCTCCCGAGTGTGGATTCTCTCATGTCTAATGAGGTGAGAACTCTGAGTGAAGGTTTTCCCGCACTCACTGCATTCATAGGGTCTCTCTCCCGTGTGGATTCTCTTATGATTACTAAGGCCTGAGCGTCCTCGGAAGTTTTTCCCACACTCAGTGCATGAGTTTTTTCCCTCTTCTGTGAGGTTTGTGTGCTGTCCTGTGGTTCCCCTGAGGTCTTTGTGAGTTGCCTGACAATTAATGGATTTACCGTCTTTCTCCCCTGGCTGGCTCTCTGGCCTGTGCTGACTCTCATACAATTTTCCTTGTTCAAGACTTCTGCACACATTCCCTTTGGATCTTCGCAATAATATCCTGTGTGGTTCCAGTTGTACATCATCCTTCTGCTGAAGATTCTGACTCTCCTTCTCACTCACCATCCCATCACCTGCTGGGATACAGAGAGAAACCACAAACAGGAATGGAAAATGGGAGAGGAAACCAAAGTAAGTGCTGGAGAGATGGGGAAAAATCAGGAACTGAATTACATAAACTTTTTTTCCCATAGGGGAGAAATTTTGTTTCCACATCCTATCCAAACACTCAGGATGACAGTAGGTCAGGGAAGGAGCTACTGCTAGGTGTCAGTCAGGATGGGCAGGAAGCCATGAGCAACATCTGCCCTGAGGATATGACACATGCTGGGGAAAATCCTGAACTGAGAGAGCTCACAAGGTCTCTGTAGGGAATCCCAGCTCCTTCCTTCAGGCACTGACAGCTTTTGAGTTGGTTTAATGATTCCTCACCTGGGCAGGCACCTCTCAGGATCCCTTGTTCCTCTGATTCCTGGATATCTAGGACCCAGGGCTCTTCCCCTTTCTCCAGCCGGGAGATCACATCAGGTTTGGAAACGGGAAACCCTGCTCAGGGGAAGAAAACAAGGGACATCAGTTGAATTCATGGGACATGTGTCAGGAAAAAAAAGTTCTATTATTTTAACCCCAGCTAGTAACCAGGCCCAACTCCCAAGTTGCTCAAAGGTGCTGGACGCTCTGCTTTTGGGGGATTTAACTATCCCCATCTCTCCTGTGAACACACAGAGCCAGACACTCAGCAAACAGACTCCTAAAACACAGAGATTCCATGTCCCAGACAGTGAAGACTCCAGACAGCAGGGAAGTCCCCCTAGAAATGCTTCTTTCTGGCAGAGAGAGGACCAGAGACTATGAGCCATAGGAGAGCTGGAACGGGGGAGCATTGGCTGATGGGGTTCAGCACAGTAAGGAAGAAGAGAGAGTGCAGAGGTCCCAGAATGCAGCATGTCAGGGTATTATATGTCAGGAAAGCACATTTTGAGGAAATGGGGACTCTAGTAAGTCAGATGCAATGGAAGGGAGTATGAATTTCCCCCAGTGTGTGGATAACTCCAGTGAATTAAATACTATAATTTAGGCGCAACAGACTCACTTCCTGTCAGGGTGGTTAAGCACTGGAATAAATTGCCTAGGGAGGTTGTGGAATCTCCATCATTGGGGATTTTTAAGAGCAGGCTGGACAAACCTCTCAGGGATGGTCTAGATAATACTTAGTCCTGCCTTGAGTGCAGGGGACAGGACTAGATGACCTCTTGAGGTCCCTTCCAGTCCTATGATTCCATGATGCTATGACACCAGATTCCCAAAATCTCCCCTCTCCTATGTCACACTCACCCCCTCCACACATTTCCCAGGTGTTCCTTGGCCCAATTTCTCCACACACACCCCGTGACAAAGTTGGAGCTGTTCTGTAATGTTGATGAATATTGTATGTTGATGTGGATATTGGGATAGTTACTGTGTGAATAATTTGATTCGTTTAATAGGAGGCTGCAAGGAAAACAAGCAGAAAGGGGAGGCGAATGGCTCATGATGAGATACACCTTGGTGGTGCCTTGTTAAGAGACAATGCCCAAATTATTTGCTTTGAATATTCTACCTCCTTCCTCCAGCCAACTTACAGAACTGGGTTTCATTAGCTGCGCCAAGGCCTGGAACCTGAAAAATCAAAAGGCCTGAAGCAGTTTAAACAGGGACTCCCTCTATAAAGGAGGTTGGCTGCTCAGATAATTATTTGTAGAAGTGAGACAGAAACTCAGGGGGGTACCGCTGGGGTTTCTGAAGAAGTGAGGCCTGCCTATCTGATGATCGGGGATGGCAGGCTTTTAGGTAAGACAGGCATGTGTGAAAACTGGCATTTTTAAATCCTTTTTTCTCTGATGCTTTTTTCCTATGCAAAATAAATATGACTGTGGTTTGAAGAAGGTGGTTTTGTCACTGTGCACTACTGATCCCAGACTCTCAAAGGTGTTTGCACTCAGCCCGACTTGCTGGGTAAGCACGATTGCTATGCAGGTTATTGTCACCCAGGGCCCTGTCTGGGAGCAGGAGTATTCCAGAATTCCACTCCAGGAGGGAAATGCAAGAGACCTGACAGCTAAGGGAGGGGGAAGGCACTTAGTCACCTGGAAGGGGACAGAGGTGTAGCTATGACATCTGGTCCCCTTCTTCCCACCAATCTCAGCCCTCCCCACCTCCTGCGATGCAAGGAGTACCCATTCCTTCCATTCTTTCCTTCCCCACTGTTGTCAGTTGGCTTGTGGGTGGGCGTGTTCCTTCTGTGTGCTGTTTAGCTTTGCACAGAGAATTGCTTCAGCAAACCTTGATAGTGCTACCCAGTGGTGTTAAGTGCTAAAGGCTAAAATGTCATTGCCTTAGTAATGGTGTTCAGGGTGCTCCCTGCTTCTGTCCTTAAAACTTTAGTGTAATTAGTAAATAGAGCAGCATGTTAATTCAGCAAACCTCAATGTTACTTAGCATGGTTCAATGACAAAGGCACTCAGCAAGGTTTATTGCACATTCCTAGTGCCCTGGTGCCATGGTTACACAATGTGGCTAATCATACAGTATTTCATCAGCTGCAAATCTGAACAGGAATCCAAGGAGCCTGCCCTGCTGTGTGCCATGGAAAGAAACAATTCCAGATTCCTTTTGGCATTCATGGAGCAGCTGCACATGGTGGACCGTTGCTACTGGGCTTGGGAAACAAACACTGAGTGGTGGGATCATATTGTTATGCAGGTGTGGGATGACAAGCAGTGGCTGAAAAACTTTTGGATGCACAAAGCCAACTTCCTGGAACTGTGTGCAGTGCTTGCCTCTTCCCTGTACTGCAAGGACACCAACATGAGAGCTGCTCTCTCGGTGGAGAAGCACATGGCAATTGCTGTGTGGAAGTTGGCAACTCCAGACTGCTACAGGTTGGTCACAAATCCGTTTGGAGTCGGGAAGTTGACCGTGGGGGGTCACGTTCACGCAAGTGTGCAAGGCCATTCATTGCATCCTGCTATGAAGGACTGTCACTCTGGGAAATGTGCATGAAATAGTGGATGGCTTTGCAGGAATGGGATTCCTTAACTGTTTTGGGGCGACAGATGGCACCCATATCCCAATTTTGGCCCCAGCCCATCTTGCGATGGAGTACATCAATAGAAAGGGCTACTTCTGTGTGTTATTGTAGGTGCTTGTGGATCACCGGCGTTGTTTCACTGATATCAAAGCAGGGTGGTCAGGGAAGGTGCATGACACACTCATCTTCAAGAACACTAGCCTGTATAGCAAGCTGCAAGCAGGGACTTTCTTTCCAGACCAGCATATTCCACTGGGGGATGTTGAAATGCCCATAATGATCCTAGGAGATCCAGCCTACCCCTTACTCCCATGGCTCATGAAGCCTTATAGTGGAAACCTGGACAGCAGCAAGGAACGCTTCAGCAACTGGCTGAGCAGATGCAGAATGACCGTTGAATGTATGTTTGGCAGATTAAAGGCTTGCTGGCACTGCCTTTATGGCAGGTTAGACCTAAATGAGGAAAATACTTCCATGGTCATAGCAGCCTGCTGTACTCTGCATAATATTTGTGAAACTAAAGGGGAAAAGTTTGCCTGGGGTGGAGCGTGGAGGCAGATCACCTGGAAACTGATTTTGAGCATCCAGATACCAGGGCTATTAGAGGGACACAATAGGGGGGCTATTCAAATCAGGGAGGCTTTGAAGCAGCATTTTGACAATGAGTCGCAGTAATGTGTCTTTCTGCAATGCAAAGCCAGACTTTGTTCACATGCTGCCTGGAATGACCCTTGTGGTGATTGTTTCCTGCATGTGATCTGTAGTCTGCATGTGTGCCCTTTCCCACGGTGTATGAATTCCAGCAGCAACCACCATCTGTAGAAAGAAAACGAGTCTTTATTTTTCTCCTCTGAGTACATTTGTATTAAACAGCAATAACCTAATACACAATGTCTTGCAAGGGACAGAACACGGAGGAGCAGTCTCTTAATGGAGGCTCTCAGAGCGGTGTGTACGTCCAACTGTAGTTAAGGAACCTGTCTGAAGGGTGCAGAGCAACAACAAGCAGGGGACATGCAAAGAATGTGAGGGTGGCGTTTGAGGAGGGCGCACGGCGCACAATTATCTCCGTTGGGACTTCAGCATCTCTGTTTGGTCCCTCCATCAGTTCTAGCATCCACTCCTGGCCCGCGAAATATGCTCCTGGCCCTGCTACCTCTCCTGGCTTATGTATTTTCAATTTTTCGTTAATTGACTCGTGCCATGCCCTGTGATCATGATCTGTGGTGTCAGACGTTTGGAGCACCTCTCTAAACATGTCCTCCTTACTCCACCTGGGTGGCCTCCTTATCTGACGCAAGCACTCTGCCGGTGTGTAAGGGGTTCCCCTCAAGGCCACATCTGCAGAAACACAAGAAGCAATCAATAGAGGCAGGACTGTGAATGCACTCACAGCATTGAACCATAATAATTAAATACACCTCTTTCTCACTCTCCCTTGGCAAGCACTAAGAGTGCCCTAAACAGGGTGAGTTTGGCCCATGGAGGGGAGGAGGGAAGATCCAAGATGGGGCAAAATGTCTGGGTGCTTTTGGAAGGGAATCACTGCAAGCAACTAGGGACACGACTGTAAATTCTGCCACCGTTTTCCCGGTGTCATCGAAGCCGATACCTCATTCCTGAGGGTAAACAAGGATGCAATGGTGCATCTCCTGCATACGTGTGGCTTCAGACCGGGTCCCTACGCTGCTTGCCTGTGTGCTGCTTTGCTCCCTGCACAAGTGATTGCTGATTGTTGCGGGGAAATTTCCTACGCAGGTTAAGAAACAGCAGCAGAGAATTGGCGAGTACCTCCAGGAAAGTTTCCTAGCTATCCCTCTGGAGGATTCCCGTGAAATCTTGGTGTGCATTAACACTTTTCCACTGGGCCTCCTGTGACACACCGTACCTCAAAGTAGCACCCTGTAACCCTTGTAAAGGGGCGGTCACCCCGCTCCGGCCCTAAAAGGGTTAAAAGCCAGTCCTGGGAGGGGGCTGGGGCTGAGAGCCAAACAGAGAAGGCTGGGAGGCAGCCAATCAGGGCCAGGCTGTGCCCTATAAAAGGGCTGCAGGGCCAGAAGGGATAGTCAGTCTCTCTCCAGCTTTGGAGAGAGAGGGAGCTGGCTGCCTGAAGGAGAAATGGGTACTTTAGACAGCGCAGTGCTGGGGAAGGGCAGGAGGAGCTGGGGAAGCTCCAGCCTGGCAAACCCCCAGGCAGGGGCCTTGCTTTAAGGGCTGGAGAAGGTCCTAGGGCTGTGGGGAAGCAGCCAGGGGAGGAAGAGGCAGCAGGTCCAACCCCCTGGCCGATGGTGAGTGGCCACTTCAGACTGCAGTTTGCCCCTGAGGGAAGGGGCGAGATGAAGACTGGCAGTGGGTCACTGAGGCAAGGTGGGCTTAGAGGACTGGGGTTCCCCAGGGCAGTACCCAAGAGAAGGGGCCGCGAGGGATGCAGGGCCTCAAGTTCAGTGGTGGAGATTGACCAGGAAGCAGGAGAGACACCGGGCAGCAGGAGGCGCTCCGAGGCTGGGATGAGCTAATTCCTGGACTAACCAGCAGGAGGCGCCACGGTGGTGAGTCCTGACCCCATTACAACCCCCTATTCTTCATTCATATATGGCTGTGATATATCATACAAAGCACGCCATGGAAGATACCATATGAAAGGTCATGATCTGCTGAAACTCATTGTCAAAATATGTATATCGTTAGTGTGTATGAAGTTATGAGATCCTGTTATATGGTTCTTAATAAAATATGTTGTGAGTTTGGGAGTCACCCACTGCTAGTTCTCCAGTGACAACAAAGGAGGTAACCCACACCCAGGTGGGCATTAAACGACCGCAGGGGAGTCATAAACAAGAGATTTACAATTATGTAAGAGAGTTGTGCAAGTACCACACAATCTGGATTGCTCAACTCTATGACTCAGTTGCACATGTTCACACCAGTGGGATTGCTCAGGCCTTGCTGAGTCACAGAGTTACCAGGATATGTCTGAGCTAGTATTTTCCAGGCACATGGACTGAGGGTATAAAATAAGGGACAGTGGCATCATGCAATTACCTTTCTCCTCCCCCACCTACACTGACGGCAACAAGAACAGTGGGAAGACAAGACTTGAACTGAGGAGCCTGGTCCCAGGCTGAGGAGGAAAGTCAGCCTGTGTATTAAGGATTGTAACCTACCTGCAACATCCAGTGAGGTGAGAGAAACTGCTTGATCCAAATACTGCTTAGTCTAATGAGATTTAGGATTTAGACTCATACTTACTTTTTATTTTATTTGGTAACTATTTCTGACCTCTATGCCTACCACTTATAATCACTTAAAAATCTGGCTCTGTAGTTAATAAATTTATTCTTTTAATATTTTATCCTTACCAGTGAGTTTGTCTAAAGTCCTGGGAAATTTGCTCCGCTTACAAAGGCTGGTGCATGTCCACTTTCCTTTGATGAAGTGGTGAACTAATGAGTAAGTTTGCACTGTTCAAGAGAAGGTCTCGAGCAGTGTAAGATGGTATGTTTCTGGAGTTCAAGGTTAGGGGCTTGGGAGCCTTCGTGCAGCTTAGCTGGGTGTGCCTCTGCTTGTTGGTGGCTGAGTGAAAACACCGCTTTGAGGGGTTCACTGTTCGTCACTGGCAAAGTATTGCGAGAGCCAGCCCAGGCTGGAGATTTAAGGGGGCACAGGGGTCCCAGAGTTCCAGGTTGTACCCTGGGGGTCTTGTCACACACCCACTGCGTAGCCACATAGGGGAATGGGAAGCAGACACGAACACTGCTAGTCTTGTACATTTCTATACCTTAACCAACTTCTACCATAAAATGAACCCAAGGACAGCTGTCCATGAAACGGAGCAGTATCAAATCAAAATGAGCACTTACCAGAGCTCCCTTCTGCACTGTGAGCGCCAGAGCTGGAGTGCTGGGACTGGCTTGAATCCTCCAGGGTTGAGAAGAGGTCCTGGCTTGCCATGGTACTGGATGACCCTGTCCCACCTCATCCTCCAATTCCACATTGTCCTCAGGGTTGAGTGTGCTGGCCACCGTCTCCAGCCCCCCTGCGGTATCCACAGGGCTCTTGGTGGTGGAGGTGGGGTCACCACCGAAGGCAGCATACAACTCCTTGTAGAAGTGGCAGGTCTCTGGTGCAGCACCAGAGGTCCAGCACCAGGTGGTTTGACTCCCCTTGCCTTCTCGTACACCTGCCTCAGCTCCTTGATCTTTGTACATCCCGTTCGTAGCTCTTTTCCAACATGCCATGAGAAATCTTCCCGTAGCTATTCCAGTTCCTATGGCTGGAAGGAGCTGGGACGGCACAGCGTGCTCTCCCCACAGACCCAGCAGATCCAACAACTCCGATGTACTCCAGGAGGGAGCACGTTTGCTGCGTGGAGCCGTCATGGTCAGCTGGGAAGCTGCAATGTGAGCTCTCCAGGCCAAGCAAACAGGAAGCGGAATTTCAAAATTTCCCAGGACTTTAAAGGGAGAGAGGTGAATGTCTGTGCACCTGGCTGCAGGGCAGCCAAGTTCGAATTGCTGACCAGAGCGGTCAGGATGGGCATTGTGGGGCACCTCCTGGAGGCCATATACAGTGACATAACCAGCACAGTGTCTACACTGGGGGGAGGGATAGCTCAGTGGTTTGAGCATTGGCCTGCTAAACCCAGGGTTGTGAGTTCAATCCTTGAGGGGGCCACTTAGGGATCTGGGGCAAAATTGGTCCTGCTAGTGAAGGCAGGGGGCTGTACTTGATGACCCTTTGGGGTCCCTTCCAGCTCTATGAGATAGGTATATCTCCATTTATTATTATTATTTATTACGTTGTCGACCTAACTTTGCCGCAAAAAGCTCTATGCCTCTCGTCACAGTGGTTTTATTTTGTCAGCAAAGCAGAAGAGTTAAATTGGCAAGAGGAGCATTGTAGTGTGTACACCACGACCGTTTTGTTGACGAAATCTGACTTTTGTCAACAAAACTCTGTAGTGTAGACAAGGCCTAAGTCTGTGTACATATATGATCATGAGCTAATTGCAACTATTCATTAAACAGAAAAATAGAGCAGTACAAAACATTGAGAGTAACTTCAAGAAAACATGAAATCCGTTTATACAATTGGCTACTGTTACTCCGTATCCTTCAGCTGACGAAAAACTGGGAATTCTACACTAGGACTCTGGAAAAGAAATATTGAAACACAAGGGAATGGACACAGTTGTGGGCCAATCATTCTAAACTTATTCAATGTCAATTTTTCATTATGATGTCTTGATGATGTAGCCTATAGGACTAACCTGCTTGCTTGTCTGTCTGTCTATCTATCTATCTATCTTTTCTTATAGTTTAAGTATTTGGTTTATTGTAATAGGCTTATAAATGTATATTAAAAGTAAGTTTGGCTGTAATGCAAGAGACCTACAGGCCATATCCTGTATGTTAAGCTAAAGCAAAGTTAGCATATCTATATTAAGACCTTTTACTCAGAAAGCAAAGTTGACCTATATCTTGTTACCTAAATAGATGAGTACCCACGCCTATGTCCATGACCTTTTATCTAGACCAGTAGACAATGGAGAACGGCACAGGGGGGTTTTCAATGTTGTACCCACAGACTTAACAAGTACACCACAAGAGACTGATGTGCGTACATACCTGTCATCAATACGCACATACATATTAGCCTATGGAGTAAGTGTAGCCCAGGGGTAGGCNGTAATGCAAGAGACCTACAGGCCATATCCTGTATGTTAAGCTAAGGCAAAGTTAGCATATCAATATTAAGACCTTTTACTCAGAAAGCAAAGTTGACCTATATCTTGTTACCTAAATAGATGAGTATCCACACCTATGTCCATGACCTTTTATCTAGACCAGTAGACAATGGAGAATGGCACAGGGGGGTTTTCAATGTTGTACCCACAGACTTAACAAGTACACCACAAGAGACTGATGTGCGAACATACCTGTCATCAATACGCACATACATATTAGCCTATGGAGTAAGCGTAGCCTAACATTTTGTGGGTGAGGAATGAAATTTGGGCATAAGAGGAAGGATTTCTGGCACTTTGCCCTATAAAAGAGGTGACCCACCTCAATAGAGTATCTCCAGTTCTCACTTTGCTCCATTCTTACTTACTCCGTTCTATCATTTCTATTCTTACTTATTCTATTTCTCTCTCTCTCTCTCTCTCTTCTTTCTATCTATGATGGCTACTACTATTAGTAGGCTATACTTGTTCTTCTTAAACTTTAAGTTTCAAGGGAACTAGGCTAAGCTTGGTTTCCCTAAGTTTTATTCTTAATTTATTAGGTTTTGATTTTAAGTTTGTTAGTCAAGTAAACCCTAAGTTAGTTTTAATAGCTCTTAGTATTAAATTTCTTCTAAGCACTGCATCCCTCACTCAAGAATTGAGAAATCTGAACTGCAAGGCTGGTCCTGTGTCTCTCACCACCAGGTTATCGAGGAAGGGTGGGAGGACTTGAAGTCTTTAAATCAAGATTTGGGGACTTCAACAGCTGAGTCAAGGGTGAGAATTATTTCAGGAGTGGGTGGGTCAGCTTTTGTGGCCTGCATCATGCGGGAGGTCAGGCTAGATGATCATAATGGTCCCTTCTGATCTTAAGTTCTATGATTCTATGATATTAACCAAAGCTTTGTTGCATGAAATACTATATTATCATATGTATCTTTTGAATAGCAGTAATGCAGTTATAACTTTGTAACTCTGGTTATTTTGCCATTTACTTACTATTCCATTAATTGTAATAAGTCTTTAAGGCTCTATCTGCCTCAGTGTGAGCTTCCTGTCACACCCCCGAGGGTCCTTTGTAAATTCTGTGGAGCCTGATTCAGGACAAGAACTTTTATCTTCTGATCAAACAGATTGGCAAGCCTAAAACCCATACTATTAATATTAATAAGTAATTATTATTAATAAATTAAATTAAAATAAAATATAAATTAAATAAATTAAATTCCCATATTATCCAAATTAATATTATCAGTACACCCTAAATCAGGCTACAATGATGTGTTATTATGATGTGATTTCTAATTACAAGTTTTATTAGTCTGCAGAAACCTATCTGAAGCATAAAGACATGAGTACTGTGGAGAGAACAAGAGACCCTAACTATATATAGACAAAAATAGCAATTCTTTTTAATGCAAGAGTCAGACAATAATTTTGTTATGTATGCCTAGTGAGGCCAGAGTACATAGGACGATAACATATAATGCCCAGAAACAATTAAGTGCAGCAACGACCCTTAATTATAAGCATAGACACTTAGTATACTGACAGTTTTCTGTCACAGTAAGAAATCCACCTTCTTGAGAGACAGTAACTAGGTTGACAGAAGAATACTTCCATTGACCTAGCAGTGTCTATACCAGGGCTTAGGTTGGCTTAACTATATGTCTCAGGAATGTGATTTTTTTTCACACCCCTCAGTAACATAGCTAGGTCAACCTAAATTTCAGGTGTGGACCAGGCCTGAGCCCTAATCCTCCACACACACCTTCCCCTTCCTTACACAGCCTCAGCCCTCCCCACCTACTGGCATCTTCTTTTCCCCTCCCACTGCTCCCTGTTCTCCCTTCACTCCCGAACAGCACCGTATACATTCTCCTATCAACAGATGGGCTCATCTGACCGCCACACAATCCATGCATGACATAGTACATCTATTTACTAGACTTTATTTAGAATTGCCTCTTAAAATGAGGAAAAGGTAGGAAAGTTATCATTCAGTTTTCATAAATCCAGAAAGGATGAATTAAATAAAATGTAAAAATGGTATTTTTTTTTTCAAAATGGCCGATAGCACAAAAAAAATCACATATCCAAAAATGATACTAGGGCAGGACATAAGGCCCAAAAAAAAGGGGGGCGGTATAGAAACTTGTCAAAAATTATATGATGAGAAAACACAATTATTAATAACTGATGGGACAGGAATTCTTACCCAGCGATGTCATAGTCTCATCATTCTCCTTCATGATATCTCTGTAGAGAGCTCTCTGAGCAGGGTCCAGCAGAGCCCACTCTTCCTTGGTGAAATGCACAGCCACTTCCTAGAAGGTCACCACCCCCTGAAAGAGAATAATTCCCCAGTCAGTACCTGCTGCCCCAGTGATAACCGCACTATTTATGGGAGAGCAGGGCCAGTAAAATGGAAGCTATTAGAGCGGCATGGTAGCAGAGTCCCACCCCCATGCTTTTCAGAGCAGCTAGGAGGCATCAGGGTAAGGTGAGAAAGAGAGCCCCTCATCCCACCCAGAGGACAGAGGGAGGCAGGGTCTTCACATTTATCACACATCTACTAACCAGAGATTGATACAGTAGATGGAGCCCCCAGCAGGGTCCTGGTACAGCCCCCTGGAAGGAATCCCAACTCCCTTAAAATAAAGAAACAATATATAACAAATAAAAGAAAGGAGAAGTCGATAGGAAAGAATATAAGTCAGAAGCTTGGAATTGTAGAAAACTGAAAAGGGAAGCAAAGGGACAGAAGGAGAACTCTAGGGCCAGCAGAGTTAACAATGGTATTGGTACATTACAAAATGGAAATGGTAGAAGTATCAATAATAATGCAGAAGAGGCAAAAGTTTTCAGTAAATAGTTCTGTTCTATATTTGGGGAAAAAATAAATGATTGTCAGGAATCAGGGCCTGCAAGCAGTCAGTCTGAAAGCAGGGCCTGCAAGCAGAACCAGTTTCTGTGCAACCTAACGAGTGCAGCTAGCTTGTAATCAATTGCCTAATTGGCTATACTGTGCGATTGATTGGAAGAGTCAGCAGACCAACTCTTACGTCCAGCAGCAACAGCAGTCCTGCACCTGCTTGTTCCCAGCTCTGCTCCAGCCTTGGACCCAGGCTTTCCCCACTCCAGATAACCAGGTTCTGACCCTGGGCTCCGACTCCTGACTCCAGCTATGACCCTTGGCTCTGGCACTTGGCCTCTGATTCTGGCTCTGACCCTGGGTCCCAATTCCTGGCTACTGATGGCTGCTGCAACCACTAGGCCTGACCGCCTACATCCCGGTCACTGACAGTCTGGGTAGCCCCACCACAAACAAAAAGAGAAATAGAGCTGATACAGCAGGCATGGATTCTACAAAGGCCAATATCCCTCTACTGGAAATAATGGGAGTCCTACAGACCTTGTAGTCTCCAGTCCTCCCGTCCCCCTGTCCTCCCCCGCACATACACAATGTGGTCCTGCAAACTCCAGCTGCACCCTCCTTCAGCACCTAACCCCACTCGCCATGATCCCAAGTTCCCCCTGCCTCAGAAGTTTAATGGCAATTTCAACAAATGTCATAGTTGCTAAATCAGTGTTGGCTCCTGTTCCTGCTCTGTCCACTGACCAAACCCGACTGGGAGTGAATATCAGCCGAGTGGGAATGATTATTTGGCCTTGGCTTTGGCATTTCCTCTCCTGGAAAAGTCAAGCCCGCTTCTGGGACAATTTGAGGAGCTTGTTAGAGTTGTGGATGTGATCTTCCGTGACCCAAGTAACCAACGTGTGGCCAAAGCTGTGTTTCAGTTGCTGTGGCCATTTGTTAAATATGCAGCACAGCTCCACTGCTCGGTAGTAGACACTGAACGGATTGAGGCTGCCCAGCGTTATCATTTCCAGCTTGGCCTAAACAATCAGATTAAAGATGATCTGGCACGAGTGGGATTCCTATCCAGCCTGGATTCCTTAGTCGACCTATGCATCAAGATCAAGGACTGCCTGACGGTACTCCACTGAAACAGCCGTGCATCTCTCTCTCTCAGTGTTATAGAAGGTGAACAATTTATGAGTTTATCCTATATAAGCTTTATACAGGGTAAAATGGATTTATTTGGGGTTTGGACCCCATTGGGAGCTGGGCATCTGGGTGCTGGAGACAGGTGACCTGCTGAGCTGCTTTCAGTTAAGCCTGCAGCTTTTGGGGGATGTGGTTCAGACCTGGTTCTGTGTTTGTAGCAGGCGAGCGTGTCTGGCTCAAACCAGGCAGGGTACTGAGGTCCCAGGCTGGCAGGGAAAACGGGCTCAGAGAGAGTCTTGGCACATCAGGTGGCAGTTCCCAAAGGGGGTTTCTGTGATCCAACCCGTCACAGTGGCTGTCCTCTCCGCTCCTGCTAGCCATGGCTCCCCATCACCACTGTCTTCCCCAAGCCCATCCAAGCTGATTAGGTCTGGCCTCACCTCTGAATTGGAGAAGAATTGCATCAAGCTGCTCCGCCAAGGTCTGATCTACACCCATGTTGGGAAATGCCAAGCCCCAGCCCCAGTAGGGAAGTCTGGGCTTGGCTGGGTCCTTCCCCTCTCCCCACAGCCCACACCAATACTTGTCTGCCTGTATCCAGGTGCTGGCCAATCAGTGTCCAACTGCTCTCCAGCTCTGGCCTGCTGCGATACCTGACACCAACTGAGAAGCGCTGTTGGACTCAGGTGCCTCAGTCAATTTTATGGATGTGGAATTCTCCCAACCACATATTAAACCCCCCAAAACCCCCCCAGTGCAAGGACTCCCCAAGCTAGTCGAGTCCATACCTGGGTCACTCTTTTCATCACACCAGACGGCTCCCTTTGAGCAACGACCTTTTGAGGCCAACAAGAAACCTTCCGGTTTGGGCTCATTCATGCACCACATTTACCAGTTGTCCTGGGCTCATTGTCCGTGACCTGCACGTCTGCTGGGCTGTCAGGCGTGAGACCCTTTGATCCCGGCCTCACCTACAATCCTGTTTCTCAAGAGCGAACCCAAGACCAGAATCTTGCTGCAGCTTATGCAGCCCTGCAGAGAATTCAGAGACACAAAGAGAAGATCCATAGGTGACCTTGGCAAACCCCATAAGAACGGCCAGACTGGGTCAGACCAAAGGTCCATCTAGCCCAGTATCCTGTCCTCTGACAGTGGCCAATGCCAGGTGCCCCAGAGGGAACTAACATAACAGGTAATCATCCCGTCACCCATTCCCAGTTTCTGGCAAACAGAGGCTAGGGAAACCATCCCTGCCCATCCTGGCTAATAGCCACTGATAGACCTGTCCTCCATGAACTGATCTAGTACTTCTTTTAACCCAGTTATAGTCTTGGCCTTCAGCACCCTCTGGCAAAGAGTTCCACAGGTTGACTGAGCGTTGTGTGAAGACCCACAACCTCCTCAATGCTGCCATATCAACTCGATCCCGATGCATTTCAAAAAAAGAGACCCAACACCCGACCACTTCATCTACCTTCCGCCAGAAGCAGAGTTTCCCTTCACATGCATTTACTCCCTCTCAGAACCCAAATTACAAGCACTCCAGAACCATCTTGAGGAAAGCCTGCAGAAGGAATTAATTCACATCTCCATGTTCCCATGACCCATCTTCTTTGTGGTGCAGAAAGACGGCTTCCTCGGGCCTTCTGTGGACTCCTGAGAGTTGCACAAGATTACAGCCTGAAAACTGTATCTCTTACTGCTTATTAATGAGCTGTTCAGAAGACTCTGCTCTGCCAGAGTCTTCAGAAAGCTGGACCTCCTTGGAGCTTATAACCTGGGGAGGATCCGAGAAGGAGATTAATGGAAGACCGCCTTCTGTACCAGGTGTGGCCACTTCAAGTATTTGGTCATGCTTTTGGGTTGTGCAATGCCCAGGCAACCTCACATCATTTCATAAATTACATCTTTAGGGACATGCTGGCCCAAATTGCCGTCTTTTACCTGAACAACATCTTCATTTGCTCCAAAAGCCAGGACCAACACAATGATCATGTGTGCAGTCTTGGGAGAGTCTATGCCTAAACCAACCACCTCTACTCAAATGCGAGTTCAATAAGGAGATAGTGACATTCTTGGGATAGATGGTAACACCTGAGGGACTCACCATGGACCCACATAAGACTGGCAGTATCCGACTGGGCCGCACCCAAGGATGTACAGGGGAGCAACAATTCCTGGGGTTTGCCAGTTTCTACAGGCAATTTATTAAAAGATTCTCTAGCCTGGTTTCACCGAGAAAAAGGGGACCCAATTTTGCCTGGTCCACAGAGAATCGGTCAGCCCTTGATTGATTGAAGAGTGCATTCACCTCATCACTTATCCTGATTCACTCAGATCCCACTAACCCATTTATATCGAGAACAATGCCTCGAACTTTGCCATTGGTGCGGTATTATCTCAACATGCAGGGCCCCCACAACCAAATCCGCTCTGTGCTTTTTAATCTTGGAAGCTAACCGCCACAGAGAACAATTACAATATTTGGGGAAGGAGATACCATCTTAAAAGGTGGCTTTCAAGGAGTGGTGCCACCTCCTAGAAGGAATCCAATTCCAAGTCCTGATGATCCATAAGAACTTGGAATACCTAGGGACTGCTACATGAATTTGAAGAAGAGGGACCAGTGGATCCCACTTTGGTTCTCACTTACATTTTGTTGTAACCTCTCACCCGGGAATGAGAAACGGGAAGGCAGATGCCCTGTTCTGCAAAGTTGAGTCTCTTGCACTTGATGAAGAGCACTCCATCACCATGCTCAAGGCATCCAACTCTGTCAACAGGACTATTGTCAGATGTGTGACGTCTTCCATCCATTACCTGATCCCCGGTGACCCATTCCCGATCCAGACCCTGAATGATGCAGGTACCCAACCCAACACGAATCAGAGTTTCAACTGCAGAATGGCTTCCCCTATTGCAAGGTTGTCTTTATGTTCCAGAGGGACAACCTAGGCTTCAGGTATCGAAACATTGTCGCAATTCACTTTTGCAGGCCATTTTGGCCAGCTAAAGACTTGGAATCTGGTCTCAATGAGCTTCTGGTGGCCAGGCCTCTGAGCTTACATCTAAGATTATATGCAATCCTGCGACCTGCGCGCCCATCCCATGAACTCAGGATTGAAGCCCCTAGATCTCCTCCAACCTCTGCCCATGAATCCACAGCTTTGATCGACTATCTCAATGGACTTCACTGTAGAGCTGCCGTGCTCCCAAGGACACTCAGTAATCCTGGTGGTCATCCACCTGCTAACAATGGTAGTGTCGTACCATTCCTACCACAGGGGAGATGGCTCTGCTCTAACTAGAAAGGCTAATAGGCAAACTAATCAAATCTGACAGAAGTATCTTTGCCTCTTTCTGAGCTACCGCCAGGATGACTGGCTTTTCCCTCCTGTGCTACACTGAATTTACATAGAAAAATGCAAGCCATTCCTTGATCCCATATAGCCCATTCTTTGCAAACTATGGCTACCACCCAGACTCGTCCGTGAGTTACCCAGTATCAGCCACCACAGATATAGCCCCCCACCACATCAGGTGGACTGGGAACTCAAGGGACAGCTGTAGTTCACTAAACAAGCCTATAAGTACCACGTGGGCTGCCCCCAATCTGTCCATAGGGGACAAGCTGCAGCTCTCTGCCCAGAACTTTAGATCAAGCCACCCACCTGCCAAACTAGACTATCAAGTCCTGGGCCCCTTCAATATTACAGAACCAGTGACTCCAGGGGCCATCAAGTTACAGCTGCTCAAGTTCTTGAAGATCCATCTCATCTTTCACCTCTCACTTTTGAAGCCCTATTCTGGGAACCCAAACTGCTCCAGCCCACCACCGCCACCCATAAGATTCTGTCGATAGGAGGAGTATTTGGTCCACCAAATCCTTGACTCTGGGTGAGTTAGGGGAAAGCCCTAATTTCTGGTGGACTGGGAAGGCTTTGATCTGGCCGAGTGACCTGAGAAACCAGTAGAGAACATCCTTGTGAGAGTTCCACCAGAAGTACCCTGAGAAATTTGGCCCTAAGGCTGCCGAGGGGGGTTACTGTCAGCAAGCAGGACCTGCAGCAGAGTCAGCTGGCTTCCCACACCATTCCCCATGGCTGTGACAGCTTCTGCACCTTCTTGTTTCCAGCCTTGCCTTGGTTTTCTTTCGCTCCAGGGAACTCAGTTCGGACCCTCAGCCCCGATTCTGGACTTCTGACTTCAGCTGTGGGCGCTAGGATCTAGGGGAGGCCCTGCACCTCTGCAGGGGAGTGAGTCCCTTTCCCTGCCCCCTCTCTGTCCTGGGATCTGGGGTACTCTGCCCTTCTTGGGACTGAAGTCAAGGAGGCTCTGTCCAGCTGCAGGAGTTTGATCCCCTCTCCTTGTCCCCATGGGAGCGGAGACTGGGGATGTGTGGGGGTGGACGGAAGGTAACAAATTTAAATCCTCCGAAATCCAGGAAATGAATAGTTAAGGTATACGTCACCCCCGTGTGGGGCAGGGGGCCTGGCTAGGTTAGGGTGACCAGACAGCAAGTGTGAAAAATCGGGATGGGGGTGGGGGGTAATAGGAGCCTATATAAGACAAAGCCCCAACTATCGGGACTGTCCCTATAAAATCGGGACCTCTGGTCACCCTAGGCTAGGTGGAAGGATAGACTAGGTGGCCTGGCTAAAGCAGAGGCAGGAGTCCCAGCTGGAAATGGGGGTGTGGGACCTGCAGCTTGGGCTACATAACCAGGGCAGCTTGCGGCCCTCCAGTGAGCTCCTGTGTACGCACCCCCACAAGGCAGGAGAGAGCAGGTCTTATCTTCCTCCATGCTCATGGCTTCTCCGGTGCCAGCTAATGGCTGCCGGGCGTGGACAGGAGTGGGAGAGTGAGCTGGAAGCGTTGGAGGGAGGGGTAGGGGAGAAAGATGGCGGCGCACCAGTCTCCTCTTGTATATCGAGAGTTATTGTAACCACAGTGCATCAGGCGCTCCTGTGCCTGCTCCTACCTTGTTCCCAGTTCTGCTCCTCTCCTGCTTCCCAACTCCAGCTCTGACCCTCCTGATTCCTGACTTCGGCTCTGACCACTGACTCCACGTCCTGGCTCCCAAATCCTGCGCCAACCTCTAGGACTGACCACCCCCAGCCTGGTCATGACATGATGTCATAAAGCTGTCAAGATTTTGGGCCACAGAGCATGCCTGAAATGTCTCCCACCGGTCCCGTTAGCAAATAGACACGGCAAGCATTTCGAAACACCAACATCATCCCCAGTTCACAGTAACAACATGTAGGGACGATGGGAGAAACAGCGAAGAATCACATGGCCAAGACGGATGGACTGGGACAATTCGTGGCTCTGCTTCGGGATTGCTGTGCGACCTTGGGCAAGACACTTCACCTCTCTATGCTTACAATTACAACCTAGGTGAGAGTTATAACGGCCTGAATTAACTCTATCTCCTACAGCAAACATTTCTAGTTATAGTGTAAAAAAACCCCAACCCCCTGGAAATTTTCTAGGGGGGGAAACACCTTTGTCAACACAGCATTAAGGTTTCCCAGAAGGATCTTGTGTCCTTCCAGTTCAGCAGAACTCAAACTTCTAATAACCAGAAAATACAGAATTAAGGTACACACCTGTGCAACCCTAACTCTGGTCCTGGGGCCAGTTTTGTTCAACATCTTTATTAATGATCTGGAGGATGGTGTGGACTGCACCCTCAGCAAGTTCGTGGATGACACTAAGCTGGGAGGAGTGGTAGATACGCTGGAGGGTAGGGATAGGGTCCAGAGTGACCTAGACAAATTGGAGGATTGGGCCAAAAGAAATCGGATGAGGTTCAACAAGGACAAGTGCAGAGTCCTGCACTTAAGACAGAAGAATCCCATGCACCGCTACAGACTAGGCTAGGCAGCCAGTTCTGCAGAAAAGGACCTGGGGGTTACAGTGGATCAGAAGCTGGATATGAGTCAACAGTTTGCCCTTGTTGCCAAGAAGGCTAATGGCATTTTGGGCTGTATAAGTAGGGGCATTGCCAGCAGATCGAGGGACGTGATCATTCCCCTCTATTCAACATTGGTGAGGCCACATCTGGAGTACTGTGTCCAGTTTTGGGTCCCCCACTACAGAAAGGATGTGGAAAAATTGGAAAGAGTCCAGCGGAGGGCAATGAAAATGATTAGGGGGCTGGAGCACATGAGTTATGAGGAGAGGCTGAGGGAACTGGGATTGTTTAGTCTGCAGAAGAGAAGAATGAGGGGGGATTTGATAGCTGCTTTCAACTACCTGAAAGGGGGTTCCAAAGAGGATGGATCTAGACTGTTCTCAGTGGTACCAGATGACAGAACAAGGAGTAATGGTCTCAAGTTGCAGTGGGGGAGGTTTAGATTGGATATTAGGAAAAACTTTTTCACTAGGAGGGTGGTGAAGCACTGGAATGGGTTACCTAGGGAGGTGGTGGAATCTCCTTCCTTAGAGGTTTTTAAGGTCAGGCTTGACAAAGCCCTGGCTGGGATGATTTAGTTGGGATTAGGTCCTGCTTTGAGCAGAGGGTTGGACTAGATACCTCCTGAGGTCCCTTCCAACCTTGATATTCTATGAGTCTATGATGACTGATTACTCCCACACTTCCACTGTGCTGTTGCAGATGGTGCATATCACTCAGATAACAGGGCCCATGACAACTGAAGCACGAACCCCTGCCCTTTGCTGAGACAGAATTGGGGTTTAGGTCAGCAGGAGGTACTTACATCAGTTCTACACTGAAACACTCAGCCTGCTCCCCAGAAACCATCTCACTCCTGGACCATGTCAACACTGGAAATTACTTCGGTATAACTTACGTTGCTCAGAGGTGTGACATAAGTTACACTGACCTAAGCACTGGCGTAGATGATGCAATTGGGCGGGAGAGCTACTGCTGCGCATGGGGGCTGGAGTTCGTAAATCGATGGGAAAGCTCTCTCCCGCCAGCTTTCAGAGTCTGCCCTAGAAGCACTGGTGCAGCTGTGCTGCTGTAGTGCCTCCAGTGCGGACGTAGCCTGGGTAAATGTAACAACGCCTTCGCCCCCTTGTGCAGCCCTTCCCCCCTTCCCCAGAAGATTTCCAGCGAACGCTCCACTGTCACTGACCCATCACTGAGCACACAGAGGGCGCTCCTATCCCACCTCACTGCTGACAATCCCCTGTGGCCTGCTACTGACACAACTCAGTGCGGACATGATGCAGATTGGCACCTCAAGGTGCACATACCCCTCTTTCCTTTGATCATACCCATGGGGGAGAGACACTCAAACCCAGATCTCCTCATATCACAGTCACGGTTCTGTGACACTCCCCAAATTAATGCCCAGATTTCATCACATCACACCTCCACCAAGCTGCTCTAACTAACGTCTCTACCGTTCAGTGCAGCTCCACCTAACACAGTGAGGGCAGCTGGAGCGCAGGCAGAGAACACCCAGTGGCTGTTCCCAGCTCCAGGGGGCAGAGTTAAGGTTGCATTGGCGTGCACATTAGCTCTCTATTTCCTGGGTTTTGGAGGTTTGACTTTTGCTGAACTTGATACTCTGGCAGGGCCCAACATACTGCTGGGCAACCTCACCTCTGCATTAAGGAAGGTGTCAGGGACTAGATGAATGTTCAGTAAATACCCAGAAAGTGATGGCTCCCCATCCCTACCTGCCATTCACACAGGCAGCAAAGCCCTGGGAAAGGCAACTTTCAGAGGCAAAGGAACAGGAATGGAGCTGGGAGGTTCCCTGGTAGTGAGGCCAGAGCAGCAGGAGATGACGGGCAGCTGGTAGTTGGAATAGAACAGAGTTGGGCCATGGTGTGTGTGTGGGGGGGCAGCAGTTGGGATTTTTGGGTTACCTGGGACTGGGCAGTCTCCATGGGGGACATCTGCTCCTTCCTTCCCCTCCTGTGCCCCTTCCATGCCCTGTTGCTGGCACAGAATAGCCCCCCTGCCCCCACCCCAGAGGCAGCTGTGGCTCTCACAAGCAGCACCCACTAACTCTCTTCCCATTTGGGGAATGACTCAGGGCAAAAAAAACAAAATTTCCCACCTACGCCCGGACAAATCGCTGCAGATAAAATGGGTGGGCGAACGCCCCAAATGCTATGGGGATTTTAAATTGGCATTGGAGAACCGGAAAGAAAACGGGGCAAAAATCAGCGGAGGGGTATCGAGAAATGGTCAATAATTTGACCCGTCTGGGGACCAGCGGCTGCTCAGTCCGGGCTCCCAGATCCCAGTGGAGCGAGCAGCTGTGCACGAATAGCCCCTCCCCAGCCCGTCTCTGGGCGTGCCATTGCTGGCACACACGGGAAGGGCACAAAGGGGAAAGGAGAGAGAAACGGGCAGAGGCAGGAGGAGAAATAAATAGGCAAAGGGGTTATACCCTCCTCTCACAGCAGCCCGGGGAGAAAGCAGCCAGCCCCCAGGGCCCTTCCCCTCCTCTAGGCTCTGTCTGGAGACTGGGTGTGGGCTCGGGGCAGGGAATGGGTCACAGGAGTGCTACTTCCTGCTCTGTCCCTGTCTCTCTCTTGGGGTGAAACCCAGCCCCAGCCTGGAGATCCAGAGTACCCTCCCCCCGTTACAGACAACCACGGCCCGGCATGGGGGCTGCAGGGAGGAGGAGCAGTTCTGCAGCAGGGACTCTGCCCCCTCTGTGCCCCATGGCAGGGGGCTCTGGTCGCACCAAGTGGGGCAGAAGCCGTCCCTGCAAGGGAAGGCCGGTGACTGGGATGAGGGCGGGGGTTGTGCTGGGGTCCCATGCCTGGGAAGCGGGGCTGGAACTCACCTCCCCATCCCGGCATTTCACCTGCACAGCCCAGTGACCCAGGATTTACCCAGTGAAGTGAATTTCACTCTGGGCGACTGGAGCCAACCACGGAAAGCTCCTTGTGCTTTGGTTCCCCACTGGCCAAAGGACCCTCCCGGGGCTGGCCAGTGTGTTCTGGGAATCGTCAGAACTAGGACATTGGTGTGTTTATTATTAAATCCCCAGAGACCCACCAATCCCGGCCTTCCCTCTGCTGGGCTATAAGGATTTATGGGAGTCAGCTGCAGACCCTGCAGCCAGCACCTGCCCCTCCCCACTGTCCAGGACTTTTTAAACAGGACAGGGGGAAATGTAAATACTAGGGGCCAAATTGTGGAAGCTGCTTCCAACCCCAAGTTTAAATGAAGCCAAAGCTCTGTCTCTCCCAGGGCCTGGCCCTACATGCAAAATAGACACACGCCTGAAATCTGAAAGGGACACTTTAGATCAGACAGAATTTTATTTATCGACTCACTTCAGGGAATTAACAATAAAAGGAACACTCCAGTGCAGGTGGCACCCTGAGGGGAAAGATCGCCTGTGTCTTTACAGATCACCTTAATCAAATGTGGGACCCCACATGTTAAAATGCTTTGGTCCTACCACTGCAGCTATGGCCTGGTGTCACTACAGGGCAGAGTTAAGGTTGTTGGGGAGCCTTATGTGGGTATTTTGATTTCCTAGCATGTTGGGATTGCTTTTATGTAAACTTGGCAGAATTTGATTTTTTTTTTAAATCATTTTGAGAGAGATTGATGTTTACTGAAGCCTTTCCAAATTTATGGATTTAAATGTTCACAGTTGTGGGGAATTTGGGTTGGGGCCGGACAATTATTCAATGACAGATGTTGAGATTCAAGGTACAGCTTTATAACTGCTCAGATACAAACCATCAACAAATGTACAAAAGTAAATAGCATTAAATCAATTTAAGACATTCTCAAACAGCATTTTCCCCTTACTTTGCCTCTCTGTAACTTTAGATTATAATCAAAATGGGTTTTTTGTTTGTGTGTGTACAGTGAAATCAACGTTTGCTGATATTGACTGATTAAAAATCCAATCCTTTCAAGCCTATTTTAAATATCACCTTAAGTCTTGAATTTGCTGCTTGGTGAAAGGAGTGGGATTTAATAGGTTAGAATGGGGGAGGGGGGGGGCAGGGGTGAGGTGGAGACTGGGAGCCAGGACTCCTGGGTTCTATGGTCAGGGCAGTTGGATAGTAACTGAGCAGGGACTGCTTGCCCAGCCCTAGAGTGGGACACATCTGGGAGGAAAGGCAGTGATGTGGTTAAGGCATTCCCTTCCAGCTCCAACCCAGCCTGTGGGACTTTCAGCAAGTCCCTTACTCACTTTGTGCCTCGGTTTCCCCAACAGTAACCTGTAACTTTTCTCACAGCAGGAAGAGGAGGCAGGGATCTCTGCCATGGTGCATATTCTGGCCTGGTAGAAGGAATATTAGAATCTGCATTGACAATGAAAATAAAAGGGACAGGCTACGCGCCTGCTTCAGGTCACAAACTGCTCTTGGGCTGGGTTGCAGGGGGGATATTCCCACATAATACTGTATGATAAGGGTCCGTGTGCAGCGGGTGGGGGGGGGAAGGGTTACAGTTTCTTTGGCTGTTTCTCAGAGAGAGGGTATCAGGCTGGATAGGCCAATGAGTGCGATCTACGGGCGAGATACCGGCCTGGATGGACCCGAGTCTGATCAGGAGAAGGTGAGTGGGGACAATTTAACCCCTTGCAACCTCTAGTATGAAGAATGACTCAGGGCAACGGGTTCCCTCCAAAACAGAGGAAAGGCTGCCATTACAAACAACCCAGGGAACCCTCCACACCTGAGAGGCCTTTTTCAAATCAATCTTCCATCATTACATGGGACACGGTAAAATCTGAAATTTGACATCGGTGTTTAGTGATTAATGAAAAAGGAGGCAAATATAAGGAATTTGAGATCCTTTGTCACCGATTACAGGAAAGTGGAAACATATGAGCAATTTTGATACAATAGTTGATACAAGGGAAAAGGGTAAAATGTGAACGGATTTCATACAAATTTTTTGTTAAGTCGAGAGAAAAGAGGCAAAACTTGCAACGATTTTATATCACTCAATAGTCAAGAATCGGATCAAAGGGCAACATTTGAGCTTTGATGTGAATATCCGATAATTAGATGGGACATCTCAGGGATAATGGATCAGACCTGGATCGCTAGAGAGAAAATGGGGGAAGATTTTCAAGCATAGAATCACAGAATATCAGGGTTGGAAGTAGGGCGACCAGATGTCCCGATTTTTGGGTCTTTTTCTTATACAGGCTCCTATTACCCCCCACCCCCTGTCCTGATTTTTCACATTTGCTGTATGGTCACCCTAGTTGGAAGGGACCTCAGGAGGTCTCTAGTCCAACCCCCTGCTCAAAGCAGGACCAATCCCCAACTAAATCATCCCAGCCAGGGCTTTGTCTTAAAAACCTCTAAAGAAGGAGATTCCACCACCTCCCTAGGTAACCCATTCCAGTGCTTCACCACCCTCCTAGTGAAAAAGTTTTTCCTAATATTCAACCTAAACCTCCCCCACTGCAACTTGAGACCATTACTCCTTGTTCTGTCATCTGGTACCACTGAGAACAGCCGAGCTCCATCCTCTTAGGAACCCCCGTTCAGGGATTTGAAAGCATGACAATCAGTATTTTAGAAATGAGGAGAAAATGGGTCAAAAGCTCAAGTTTTGCGAACATAAGAGAAGGTCTGCGGGGACTTTGCATTGACAGTCAGTGACGGGAGGGGAAGTGGGGAAGCGGGGGGGGGGG
>QXTE01000652.1:99710-113674 GCA_003942145.1 Platysternon megacephalum | reverse complement strand
CCCCCCCCCCCCCCCCCCCGCCCCACACCCCGATTTTCAATGGACATTTGGAGAATGAGCGAGGAAACGGGGCAGATCACAGAGCAATATTGACATCACCCTCCCTCACTTACCGGCAGCCTCCGGCCTTGGGCGGGTCCCAGCGGGGGAAAGCCCCCCCCGGCCGGGCAGGGAGGGGTTAATGCCGGGCTCCCCCCCCCTCCAGCACAGACCCCCCTGCGGGGAGCAGCCGCTGCTCAGCCCCGGCTCCCGGATCACACCGGAGGCAGCAGCTCCTTGTTTTCCCACGCCCGGGAGCTGCCCCGAGTCCGGTCTCTGGGCTTTGTTCTCTGATTCCTCCCGGCTCCTTCCTCCGGCCCCCGCCGCTCCCAGCTGCTCCAACCCCTTCCTGTGCCCTGCAAACACCGACCCGGGCTGCAGCGCTGGCTGGGACAGGGGCTGGCTCCCCTCTCTGCTCCCCCCTGGGTCTGCCAGCCCAGAGCCCCTGCCCGGACTCTCCCTCCTGTCAGCACTCGCAGGAGCCCATCCAGCTGGAGGAGCGTGAGCGCCCCAGGGCACAGGCGAGTGCCCAAGTCTCTGCCGGTGCGGGAGGGAAGAGGGGCAAGGGCTGGAAAGACAGAGGGAGGGCGAATGGCCGAAGGGGACATAAGTGGGGAGAAAGGTTCCCAGCTGCTTTTGCTGCATCCCCAGCAGCGCCGCCAGCTTTTCCGGCGCCCTAGGGCGGCGGAAGGTCCCGACCTCGAAATTACGCTGACGACCGGGGCGCCGTCGCCCCCCAAATAGTAGCGCCCTAGGCGACCGCCCCTGTGCATCCCCCCTGGCTGATTCCTCCTGAGCGCTGGGGAAATCCCCCCAGTGTCTAGCGAGTCACAGATCATAGAAGATCAGGGTTGGAAGGGACCTCAGGAGGTATCTAGTCCAACCCCCTGCTCAAAGCAGGACCTAATCCCAACTAAATCATCCCAGCCAGGGCTTTGTCAAGCCTGACCTTAAAAACCTCTAAGGAAGTAGATTCCACCACCTCCCTAGGGAACCCATTCCAGTGCTTCACCACCCTCCTAGTGAAATAGTGTTTCCTAATACCCAAAGGAACTCACCCCAGTGTCTCCTTCATGCCGGTGACCAGCCTGGCTGAGAACAGTAGAAACTCATTGCTGCTGCTGTCCCTCCCCACCCTGCCCCTTTGTCACCCCTAAGACTGGGCCATGGCTGTGGTTAGCTTGTCTGCTTCCCGGGGCAGGAGCTGTGTCACTGAACTCTGTGGGGAGGCCCCCGGGAAACTCACCCACTCGTGGGCGCAGGTCAGATAATAACCGAAGACACCGTTAGTCTTGCATTGCCATTGTTCTCTCTGATTCTTTAATCCTACTGGAGCCAGCGTGGCCTCGCTGCTGAGCGAGAGATGGCCTTGGTCCTTCAGGTCGGCGGCTTCCCAGGGGAGGAGAAATCAGTGCACAGAGTTTGGGCAAATTCTAAGTGCGATTTGCTTTCTTTACACAAACACGCCAGCCCTGGAACAGAGGCAAACAGCACATGGACAACTCCCCTCCTCCAGAAATAGCCCACAGCAGTGCCAGGGTCCCAGGAAGCTACTCCGAGCCAGGAATCGCCTCCGAATCNATTAGCCAGGATGGGTAAGAATGGTGTCCCTAGCCTCTGTTCGTCAGAGGATGGAGATGGATGGCAGGAGAGAGATCACTTGATCATTGCCTGTTAGGTTCACTCCCTCTGGGGCACCTGGCATTGGCCACTGTCGGTAGACAGATACTGGGCTAGATGGACCTTTGGTCTGACCCGGTACGGCCGTTCTTATGTTCTTAAAATCGGGACATCTGGTCCCCCCTAACACTGATCTCACTGGACCAAGCCTGTCTGCCAGAGTGACGGAGCCTGTGCTCACAGGCTGAAGTTTGCCAGCCTTGCTAAGAGTCATGACAATAACATTTTTTAAAGTAGTCCATTAAAAAGGAGCAAGTGGATATTTAAAACGGATTCCAAGGAAGGGAGCGTCATTCAGGGAATCCCAGCAGCAGAGAAGACAAATTGGTGGACGGCTGGGAGATTTTACGCAGTCAGATGCACTGAGAAGGGATTCTTTGTTTCCGAGGGGGTGTTTGTAAAATATTTCACTGAACTGAATCAAGTCTCCTGCAGCCCCTCAGTAGGTGACATCAGACAGAGAGGAGCTGCAGTGACTAGGCATTGGGATGCCTGTGCCTTTAAGACCCCACTAGGAAGCAGCTCCTGCATGTGTGCGGCTGCAGACCAGGGCTGTATGCTGGGGGATTTGCCACCAGGTTGGGGGGTGGCACTAGGGTCTGAGCTGGGGCAGTAGCAGGCAAAAGCTTGCAACCATCAGCAAAACCCCACCCCACAGTGTGTTGGGCAGTGTCCTTTGCCTCAGTTTCCCACCTTGCATTGGAAAGTCTGACAAACAAATGTCCCTTTAACACAACACTCCCCTTTCCCTCCATTGCACTTTATTCACAGCCTGCCTCCCTTGCTGTGGCCAATGCAGCTTTCTCAGGGTGGAGCAGGTATGGAGCGTGGGTGCGGCTTTGGGGGGAGAAGGCCGAGCAAGGGCAGGGCTAGTCGGGAGGTGGGGGCCACAGTCCAGGCATCAGTGGCCCCCTGCTTCTAGAGAGCGCGTGCCCAGCCTCCCCAAACGCAAGAGTCTCACGCCGCCTATGCTCTGGGTCTGCACTAACCAAGCACAGCCAACTGCACAAGGGCTGCATTGGCCACAGCATGGGAGGCAGGCTGTGAATAAAGGGCCTGGGGAATATCTCCATCCTCATCTGTTTTGGGGGTCGATTAACTGAGTGCAGCCTCCGCTGCTGGGTCTCTCCTAGGGAAGTCTGTGAAAAATACTAAGGCCATATCTACTCTATAGAGCCCATAGTGACACAGCTGTGGGGTTGTAGCTATGTTGGAATAATCCCATAGTATAGACGCGGTCTACAGAGATGGAAGAAGCTGGATGCTGTGACTCAGAGCCAGAGGACTAATCGTTCTCCCTGCTCAGAGCCAGGTTTCTCCGGAGACCCGTCCCCCTGAACCAGCCAGGGGCAGCTACAGGAATGGGCTTCAGACACCACGAAATCCCTGCACGGTGGAAAAATTAGTGGATGCTCTGCACCCACCAGCAGCCAAGCTCCCCTCACCCCCTGCCCCACCTCCTCCTCCCCTGAGCACACCGTGTCCCCGCTCCTCCACATACCTCCCAGCCAGCGCCGGCTCCAGGGTTTTTGCCGCCCCAGGCAGCAAAAAAAAAAAAAAAAAAAAAAAAAGCCGCGATCGCGATCTGCGGCGGCAATTCGGCGGGAGGGCCTTCGCTCCGAGCGGGAGTGAGGGACCCTCCGCCGAATTGCCGCCGAATAGCTGAACGTGCCGCCCCTCTGCCGAGAGGCCGCCCCAAGCACCGGCTTGTTCAGCTGGTGCCTGGAGCCGGCCCTGCTCCCAGCATTTCCTGCCCGGCTGCTGTCAAACCCCTGTTTGGCAGCGTTAGCATGCTCTGGGAGGGAGGGGGAGGAGCGGGAACGTGGCACACTCAGGGGAGGAGGCGGGGCCAGGGCGGGGATTTGGGGAAGGAGTTGGAATATTGGCAGGGACGAGGTGGAGTTGAGGTGGGAACTTTGGGGAAGGGGTTGGAATGGGGGTGGGAAGAGGTGGGGCAGGGGCGGGGCCTCATGGAAGTGGTGGAGTGGGGGCGAGGGGGGGGGGTCGAGCACCCACGGAAAAGAGGGGAAGTCGGCACCTATGGCAATGGTGACTCTGGACCTAAATGTGACTGATCCCCAACTCCCATCTGCAAGGGCCAAAGGAGGAGGCTCTCCCCTCCACCCCAGCCATCGGACTTCTCCCCTGCATGTTGGACTGGGAGGGAGTCACCTCTAGGAGATGTCACTGGTAAGTGGGGGTAGGGGCAGTTAGTGGCGCCCGGGGTGACTCCAGGGAGTGTGCGTCCCAGTCTGTACCCCTATGTTCACCTCTTTACTGGACTATGTCAAAGTTTCTACAAAGTATGCCTTGTGAGGTACCCTTTAAAAGCTCATAATTGGCTGATCATTATTGTCCTGGTAAAATATGTATGGCAACATGGTATGTAAAGTTATAGTATGCTACAAACAGTGCTCCAGAGACAAAAGGCTAGCCAATGTCCCAGCCAGGTGGCAAAAAGATCAAATGGACCATCACCTGATTAAGTGGCCATTCATCAGCAGGAAAGAGGGTGTGAGCAAAAATCTGCATCTCGACAAAGAAGCAGCTTGAAGTTCCTTCCCAAACAGATTTTTTGTCTGGAGATGACTCTTGACCAAGAAAGGGGTCTATAAAAGAAGAGAGCAAAACGCACCACATGGTCTCCCTCCTTTTCTCTCTACCCACAACATCATGAACATCTGAAGAACATAGGAAGGAGCAAGGACTGAGGGGGAGAGTCTCCCTGAACGCTGACTCAGCCAGTAAAACGGTGTCAGCATATGCCTTGAATTCACTCAGTTTGTTGAGTTAGGTGTTACCTGTGTTTTACCTTTTATAGCTTCGTAACCAATTCGGACTTTTATGCCTCATTACTTGTAGTCACTTAAAAATCTGTCTTTCTGTAGTTAATACACGTGTGTTATTGTTTTATCTGGACCAGTGTGTTTGGATTAAAGTGTGTGGGAAACTCCATGTGGGATAACAGCGTTGCGCATCTCATTTTATATTAATCAATGACAGACTTTATATGAGCTTGTACTATCCAGCAGAGTGCTGGGCAGTATAAAACGCGCATTTCGGGGGAAAAGTCTGGGACTGGAAACTTGCTTGTGTCGCCCTGCAGTGTGATTCAGAGTGGCTGGCAATAGTACTCAGATAGCATAACTGGGGCTGATTTACATAAGAATGGCCAGACTGGGTCAGACCAGTGGTCCATCCAGCCCAGTATCCTGTCTTCCGACAGCGGCCAGTGCCAGGTGCCCCAGAGGGAATGAACAGAGCAGGGAATCATCAAGTGATCCATCCCCTGTCGCTCATTCCCAGCTTCTGGCAAACAGAGGCTAGAGACACCATTCCTGCCCATCCTGGCTAATAGCCATTAATGGACCTGTTCTCCATGAATTTATCTAGTTCTTTTTTTAACCCTGTTATAGTTTTGGTCTTCACAACATCCTCTGTCAAGGAGTTCCACAGGTTGACTGTGCATTGTGTGAAAAAAATACTTCCTTTTGTTTGTTTTAAACCTGCTGCCTATTAATTTCATTTGGTGATCCCTAGTTCCTGTGTTATGAGGAGGAGTAAATAACACTTCCTGATTTACTTTCTCCACACGCTGGAGGCTGGGTGTGAGTGGTACCACTCGCAGCGAGGCAGTGTAAGAGGCATCCCAGGTTGGAGGACTGAGGGGGGGGGGCAGCTATTTTTACAGTCCAGAGAATGTCACAATGTGTTTAACCCTGAGGGGGGATCTGAGCGGTGGGCAGTGGGAGCGGCAGTAGCAGGCTCTCACTAACCTGATAACCCCCCGTCCCTGTGTAGGATCCAGGTTTCTATGGACTATGAGGGGGCATTTGTTCATGTTGGTACCAAGGCCCGGATCTTCATTTTGTTAGGCCTGAATAAAGATGTAGCACAAACAACAGTTATGCCAACTTGACTTCAGTCAGGTTGATAGAGGTTTCAAGAAGCATGTTTCATAAAAGCCCTGGAAAAAAGTGAGATAAGAAAGGGAGGTGCATTCCTCAAGTTACCAGCTGCGTTAACTCTTGTCTTCCAGTGTCTGTTGCTTGGCAACCTTGCTGATAGGAAAGTTGCTGGGGCATCAACTTGCTTACATTATAAAGAAAGACAGATGTGCTTTGTTATTAGGGTTTGTTACTAACCAAGAAAGGGGTGGGATATGAGTTGTGTGAAATGAATAATTTGTGACGCGACGGAACTGTGTATATAACCTATACTTAGTTGTAAAAGTGCCTGCTGGTTCTCTTCGGATACGAGCAGTTCTTTACTGGCGCGTGCACTTGTCAATAAAGAACTTTTTTTATCGGACCTTGCTGGTGTTGCCTGTCTCTCTGCGGTCAGACAACGAACTTCGCTGTTGGGGTTCGAGTCCCCGACAATTTTCCATTCAGCCCCTTTCTCTGGGCAGAGAATCCGCCCCAGCTCTGGGTCCTGGCCTGGGATCCTGCCTCACACTGTGCCCCTAATGTCTCTGGCAAAATGCCCAGGAGGGGCAAACACTCTTGGGTACCTGCTTAGCACCCCATGCCCATGACTTAGCTCTAGCCTTGGCTTCTGCTCCTCTCTGTAGAGTGTGAAAGCAGCAGAGGCAGAGCAGGAGCCTTCCCTGGGGCCGCGGGCCGGAGGCTTTGGCAGAGAGAGATTGTTGGAAACCCTGCGGCCACCGCCTGAATCAGGGGCCTGTTCCAGCCCTGAAACTGAGCTGCCGGGATCCCCCCCCAGAGCAGGGTGCCCCAGATCACAGCCTGAAACAAGGCATGTGAAACTAACGCCTGTTCTTGCCTCTGAGCTGGGGGTAGAATGACCCTGCCGTGGGGTGTGTGGGCAGCACCGTGCAGCCAGTCATGGCATCAGCACTGCTACCAGCAGCCCTGTGCCAGGCACAAAACCCCAAAAGGGCCAGGCCGGGCTACTTACCCCAGCTGTGCAGCACGTCCGATTGCAGCTGGGAAGCCAGGCTTTGCTACCCTGGCTCCATTCTCTATCCAGCCCATGCTGTTATTTATACCAACAAATGCTGCGTTTGTTACAAGTGAAATCAATCCCAAAGTCCCCTTTCATCAGCTCTAGACNTGTTAGGCCTGAATAAAGATGTAGCACAAATAACAGTTATGCCAACTTGACTTCAGTCAGGTTGATAGAGGTTTCAAGAAGCATGTTTCATAAAAGCCCTGGGAAAAAGTGAGATAAGAAAGGGAGGTGCATTCCTCAAGTTACCAGCTGCGTTAACTCTTGTCTTCCAGTGTCTGTTGCTTGGCAACCTTGCTGATAAGAAAGTTGCTGGGGCATCAACTTGCTTACATTATAAAGAAAGACAGATGTGCTTTGTTATTAGGGTTTGTTACTAACCAAAAAAGGGGTGGGATATGAGTTGTGTGAAATGAATAATTTGTGACGCGACGGAACTGTGTATATAACCTATACTTAGTTGTAAAAGTGCCTGCTGGTTCTCTTCGGATACGAGCAGTTCTTTACTGGCGCGTGCACTTGTCAATAAAGAACTTTTTTTATCGGACCTTGCTGGTGTTGCCTGTCTCTCTGCGGTCAGACAACGAACTTTGCTGTTGGGGTTCGAGTCCCCGACAATTTCCCATTCAGCCCCTTTCTCTGGGCAGAGAATCCGCCCCAGCTCTGGGTCCTGGCCTGGGATCCTGCCTCACACTGTGCCCCTAATGTCTCTGGCAAAATGCCCAGGAGGGGCAAACACTCTTGGGTACCTGCTTAGCACCCCATGCCCATGACTTAGCTCTAGCCTTGGCTTCTGCTCCTCTCTGTAGAGTGTGAAAGCAGCAGAGGCAGAGCAGGAGCCTTCCCTGGGGCCGCGGGCCGGAGGCTTTGGCAGAGAGAGATTGTTGGAAACCCTGCGGCCACCGCCTGAATCAGGGGCCTGTTCCAGCCCTGAAACTGAGCTGCCGGGATCCCCCCCCAGAGCAGGGTGCCCCAGATCACAGCCTGAAACAAGGCATGTGAAACTAACGCCTGTTCTTGCCTCTGAGCTGGGGGTAGAATGACCCTGCCGTGGGGTGTGTGGGCAGCACCGTGCAGCCAGTCATGGCATCAGCACTGCTACCAGCAGCCCTGTGCCAGGCACAAAACCCCAAAAGGGCCAGGCCGGGCTACTTACCCCAGCTGTGCAGCACGTCCGATTGCAGCTGGGAAGCCAGGCTTTGCTACCCTGGCTCCATTCTCTATCCAGCCCATGCTGTTATTTATACCAACAAATGCTGCGTTTGTTACAAGTGAAATCAATCCCAAAGTCCCCTTTCATCGGCTCTAGACATTTCTTGAAGCTTATGTTTGGCGCTCAGAGAAATAAATAAATCTGTCTGTGGCCAGAGGGGAGCTGAGTTCAATTCCTTGTCATAACCAACGTGCAAACCAGGAACCTGTTGCTTTGCGTTCCTGATGCTGTGGCTCCATCGTGTGGCCATTCAGTGTCAGTCCTTTTAAATAAACAATTTTTTTTTTCATAGAAACAATATTTTCCTCATACAGACACAGGACTAGATTAATCTACAAAGGGCAGGTGATTCTGAGGCAGTTCCGGAGGGAGAAGGGAACATTTTCAGCATTACTAAATTAATGTGTTGTGCCTCACACACACACACACACACACAGAAAATAACTTAATTATTTGAGCTACCAACACACTTAACAGAATATAGTAAACACCTTTATGTTCAACGAGATGAGTTAAACAATTTAAATAATTCTAAAAATATGTTCTGGGCAATGCATAAAAACAGTCATTGCACTGAACAATCCACTTGATATAGTTAATGTACTACATGATATTTAAAGGAGTTAAGAAAGATGTTATAAATTAATGTTTTGTGCTTTTTACATGCACATGCCCATGCAAACACACACACACAGAATACACTGAATTATTTGAGCTACCAACACTTCCACCGTCTCACAGCATGTTAGTTCTGAAGGTTGTTTTAATTTCCTTATTTTCTTGGAACCAGCAATGGGGAACGAGAACACTGGAGTCAGTGGAATTACAGCAGTGAGGGATTAGTCTCATTATTTGTCACTAACAATAGGCTTTGTTAACAGAGAGTTAAGGTTCCCCCAGAGGTATCTCGTACACATCCAGAACATTGAGTTCAGCAAAACTCAAACTCTGGAAATGCAGGGAATAGAGACTGAAGGTACATGATCAGATAACCTTAACTCTGCCCTCTTGGAGCGATTCCATGATACCATATGAGAACAAAGAAAGGTTTGGGAACAAATTACAGCTACTTCCCAAGAGTTTGTTTCTTTAGTAATTAATTGGTTATCCAAACAGCTCACTTCCCCACACACTTCAAAGAGATGGTATTTTCCTGACCCATAGGGAAGTTAAAGTAACATGCCCAAGATCACACAGTCCTTAGGAGAAAATAAAGGGGGGGAAATACCTAGCCTTTTCCACCAAGTGTTCAATGAGACCAAAAAGTGAGACTAGAGAAGTAAGACTGTTCAATTAACTGTCTGGTATTATACTAAACCTGCAATTAGTTAGATGCAGCCACACCCAGCTCTATGCTGGGTAAACTTACAGAGACTCGACTGCTGATCATGAAATAGAAGCACATGGCCTCTAAATAGCTGCCAGATGAATGCATCTGAAAGTTACAAAAAACAATGATCTGTGTTAAAGGAAGGCTGCCATTTCTTAGAGCCCCAATTCATGTTTTGTGCACAAAGAAAGGTTTGAATCTGTAACAGGTAGTTACTTTACCAGCTGTACAATAGACTGTCTGCAGCTCAGCTTTGATTAATCCTCGCTTTTAATTTATTCCGTTTATGGTACTTTCACAGTACTCTGCCTCATTCTAACATTTGGTCACAGATTGAATATGGGGAGGAATGGACTAATTTGTATTACATTTGGTAAGAAAACATAAACTAGAGCCTCAGAGGATTGGAACTGATTTCAGCTGATGGATGGGTGTGCTAGGTTTTTATACACTTGAACAGGGAAAATGTTGAGTGTTTAAATTCATTTCAAACATACCCATTCAGTGGAACTCCTGAACATACTGGAGATGGAGATGAAAATATATTTTCATTTAATAAGAACTTTTAAGGGAACACCTGGATTTGAACCAGGGACCTCTTGATCTGCAGTCAAATGCTCTACCACTGAGCTATACTCCCTCTGATGATAGAATATTAGAGCCAGTGATCTTGAGGATTATGAAGGACACACTCAATTTCAAAAAGTTTCTGTTATATTCCCAGGCCATGGGTGGTTTTAAAATTAGGGTTATATTAAAGTTTATAAATGCATATAAACACCACAGTTTGCACAATCGCCACACTTGCTCAGTCTCACCAGAGCACAACAACTTTTCTGGGACCACACCCTGCTCCCCAGCTCTGTGCCCAGGGCCCCAATAAATCTTAATCTGCCTTTGCCCTGGTATCAAAAAGGTTGAGAAACACTGTTCTACAGAATGGCTCCTCCTGAGTGCTGAGGGGAGAGTTCCTGAGAGGTGTAGGGGGAGGAGAGAGAGAGGTGGAAGCAGCTGGTCTCACCCCTCTTATCCCAGACTAAAAGTGGGTTTCTTATAGCTTAATTGTCTTCCAAGGTGATACCAGCTAAACTGAGAACAGGCCCCACTTCTACCAGAATGAGGGCTTCTCTACACTTACGAGTGGTGATCGATGCATCGGCGGTCAATTTAGTGGGTCTAGTGAATCCTGTATTCCACCGGATGGAGACGAGTAGGGGGCGTCGAAGAGAGAGCATCTCCAGTCGACGTTGCGTAGTGAGGACCCCGCGGTAAGTAGATCTAAGATACATCGATTTGCGTTATGCTATTCACGTAACTCAAAGTGCATCGCTTAGACCAAATTTCTCCTGTAGTGTAGACAAGGCCTTAGTATCCCCATGGGGCATTCTACTGGTATAAATACAGCAGTGTCAATGGATTCCCTTATGGCACGTCTACACTTACCAGGGATTGATGCTGTTGTAATCTGGTACTCCACCGGAACAAGAGGAGTAAGGTAAGTCGATGGGAGAGCGTCTCCCATGGAAAGATTTTGCTGTTCATGGATCTGTGCAAAGGAAATTGTTTCTCTGTGTGAAACTGAGGAGGGAAAAGAAACACCCACATGGTGACGCAATGCCCTAAGGAATGAGGGGGGAAGGACTCTGGCTGAGAACTGAATTAACTCCACTCACTTGGGCTTGAAACATTTGTTTTTTTTGAGCACATAGTGGGAAATGGGATAGTAATTCAGAGCCAGGGGGCAGGGCTGAGGCTTCATGACTTTGATCCCAGGTCAAGGGAGAGAGGCAAAGCCCAGAGCTGCCTTTAGTCCCAGGCTGGGGGTCTCCTGGGTGGTGGAAACGTCCCTTGTTCACTGCTGATCTCATGGGATCTTTCTGCTCCAAAGGCTCCAGAGGCCCGGGGGTGGGAAGGGGGGGTCACTGCACAACCTGCAATGCCAGGGAGGACCAGCAAAAGGAGAGGAAAGAAACCGAGAAAACCCCTCTTCTCTCTCCCCTCCCCCTCCCAGCAAGACATGTGATCAATGGGGCAACTCCCCACCATGAACAGCAGAGAAAACACAGAGACGTTTGCCTGCACACTGAACAGGGACAGACTTGTGACATCATGTGCCAGTGACAGCAAAGAGCCACCAGTGCTGGGATTGTGGGCTACTGTGATTTTCTTCCTAGATGCTGGAATAATTTGCAGCAGTGAGACCTGGCTCGGGGCCAATCAGCAGGAAGATCTGAGTTAGCAGCAAACTTGTTCTGTGTGTTTGCATCAAAAGCTTGGCTTTCCCACTGAGGAATCAGATCCCGGTCTCCTACATGGCAGTCAGGGACACTCACCCCTATACTAACGAGGAAGAAATTAGGAGCTGCTTTTGCACAGGCACTGAGGGGAATCAGACAGGGGAGTTCCTCAATGAGCTGTGGCTGCCACGGACCCAGCGGGGACAGGGGTTGGTCTGGGATCGGGATGGGGAGTTTACAGCAGAGAAAAGGGCCAGACTGAGGGAGGGGTGGAGGTTGTCCCAGGATAACTGGGGGCTTTGCCAGCATGTTGGGAGGTGGCAGTGGGGTCAGAGCTAGGAAGGGGGTTTGGTCACTGGGTTAAAATTCATCTGCAAAAAATTCTCCCTTTGCTCCAGCAAAAGATTCTACTTTATCCCTTAACATGCCTCCCCCCGAAANAGGTTGTCCCAGGATAACTGGGGGCTTTGCCAGCATGTTGGGAGGTGGCAGTGGGGTCAGAACTAGGAAGGGGGTTTGTCACTGGGTTAAAATTCATCTGCAAAAAATTCTCCCTTTGCTCCAGCAAAAGAAGAAAAGNGTCTGCATTGCCTAAATGACCAGTTTTGATTGGTGTTGGGTTACAAATCACTTTAGCAGTGAGTGCAATGAAATGTTATTATCCTGATTGTATGAGTGAAGGGCAGCAGAACATAGTCCGTCCTGACTGAGGGGCGAAGTGGGTGAGTAATACCTTTTATTGGACTGCATACAACTGACTGAGAGGGTCACCCTAACCTGAACCTCACTCACTAAGCAGGAGGTCGGAATGCCAACGCCCAGGGAAAGGGAAAGGGAGTGGGGACAGGTGTTCCTATGTGATGCTGTGGATTGTGCCTAAAGAGTTTTAGACATGCTTTGATCTTTCCCTGTTCAGTGTTTGAAGGCAAAGTTAATTATACTCTAGTGAGAGTTGCTGTTTATGTTCAGTGATTAGCAGAGTAGAATTACCAATAAACTCCTCGAGGGGTTATGTCTTAGACCTGGTGTGAGGACAGTGGTGAAAGGAAAGCCAATGCAGAGGCTGTACTGGCAGTGAGGTTCCCTGCTACCCAGTGAAATCACTAAGGCCATATCTACACTAACAATTTTTGTCAACAATAGTGATGTCTGTTCCATGTCAAAACCATGCTGCGTAGCTAGGCAGAGTAGGTGGGTCTGTGCAAACATGGTCTGTTCCTGAAGTCTTTTCCCCCAGCTCATCACTAGATGTGAGGGAAGAGCTCATTCAGACCCTGCTTATGCTAACATATTTTAAAACGCCTCATTGTCCCTACCTCTGCTGGACTTTCTGTCTGCTACTGAGCAGTTCAGAGGAGGTGGCTGAGTGGTTAAGGTGATGGACTGCTAATCGATTGTGCTCTGCACGCAGGGGTTTGAATCCTATCCTCATCAGATGTGTTTAATCTTCTCCCTTCCCTTCCAAACACCCATCTCCCCCTTATTGTCCCTGCCTCTGCTGGCCTTAGATTTCTCCTTTTGTCCTTTACTAAATGACGTGGCCGAGTGGTTAAGGTGATGGACTGCTAATCCATTGTGCTCTGCACGCAGGGGTTTGAATCCCATCCTCATCAGCTGCATTTAGTCTTTTCCCTTCCAAACACCCATCTCCCTTCTGGTGCAGTGACAGACCAACCCATGTTGCTTCCTGCGCATGCAAACCTTGCCAAAAAAACCCAACCTTTCCAAGGTGTCAGACTCACCTGCTGGATCCCTGCTTTAAATAAAACCAATCTAAATACCCGATTTCTAAAAGAATTCTCTACTTCTGTATTTCTTAGTTTTGATCTCAAAAGGTAACATCCTTATAACCTTCCCCAAATACCTTGTCACCTCCCGCAATTATTAAAATGCCCCCGTCTTCAGCAAGGCCACAACAGTGAAACACAGCTAGAGTCTCTAGGCCAAGCTGTTCTGAAAGGGGAAAGTCAAACATTTTCTCTCTGCTTCCCTTGGAGAGGTCTGACTGGGAAAACAAAATTCCCAAACTTGAAAATTCTCTGCTGAAAAACCAATATTAGTCTGTTTTGGAACTTTTTTCTTTTTTTTTTAAATTTCTTATTATTATTCTCTTCTGATTTTTTAATTATTTCATGTTTAGGTTGGCAAAAAAAATTAATTTTCAATTTCTAACCATAAAGTAAAAAAAAATCTGTTGAATATATATATATAAACATAAGAACGGCCGTACCGGGTCAGACCAAAGGTCCATCTAGCCCAGTATCCTGTCTACTGACAGTGGCCAATGCCAGGTGCCCCAGAGGGAATGAACCTAACAGGTAATGATCAAGTGATCTCTCTCCTGCCATCCATCTCCACCCTCTGACAAACAGAGGCTAGGGACACCATTCCTTACCCATCCTGGCTAATAGCCATTAATGGACTTAACCTCCATGAATTTATCCAGTTCTCTTTTAAACGCTGTTATAGTCCTAGCCTTCACAACCTCCTCAGG